>JAGMWU010001192.1:0-16015 GCA_018697195.1 Certhia americana | reverse complement strand
CTTAGGCATGACACAGCTCTTCTGGGAGCTCTGGCTGGCATCGGGAATCCTAACAGACCGCAGGAGAGCATGGAGCACTTGACAATGGGCAGAGATGCCTCGCTGCAGTGAAGGTACCTCAGCTGCATCTGGCAGTGCAGGGCAGGTTGGAAAAACTTCTTTTAACCAGCAAATTGTATGCTATGGATTGTGAGGGAGGGTCTGAGTGGTGTAGACTCCCCAGGCAGGTGCAAAGGAGAACCACTATATTGCAAAGGCCTTTTTTAGCTGTTAGGCCCTTATCAGTTGCATAGTTTTAAATCATAACAAACATAATTCAACCAACCAGCATACACCAAAATGCAAACACAGGATGGTTATATAACTTCTTTCTCTGCTTCTAATTCAGCTGAGTCACTTTCCCAAAGTCCTTTTCTACTTAGCCAAAGTAACAGGCCTGAGCCATGATTTTACAAGGCCTTCCTTTTGTAAGGTTTTACTTATATGCAACAATGGACTTGTAAAAAAAAATATTGAGCCTGAGGATAAATGTGGATTTCAGAGCTGTATTCATCCACCTTTTGTATAAGCCTGAATCAAGATAAGTTTTATTTAAAGGGAAAAAATCAAATCTGTGAGGGAATTATCATTCTCTGTTTCTGAGGTGGATATACAGTGGAAACAAATGTTCTCTGTCTTGCTGACACTTCTAGGAATAAAAACATTTGTTCTGTTTGTCCTTCAGCACTTTATTAAACTTCAGAGCCCGGTTCACTTCAAATTCATGCTTAATGAAGCATAACTTGTATTAATAGCAGCTATGAAATCTAGATAGTGTAATAGAAATTTCAGCTGGACACAGAATCTGACCCAAATAGCAAAGACAGGCAAAGCCCAGTTGTGATGCACTCCAGAGATTTCAATTCACTTCCTAATAATGACAGTACCCATGAATCACTGCCCACGTAAACAGAAATCTGTTTCTGGATAAGAAAACCCCTTTACATGAGCTAAAGGATGGTCTTAGCAACCGTATCAGTGAGTCACAATGCACAAATACTTTCAGACAAGCATGCTGCAGAAAATTGACCAAAGAAAAAGAAAATCCAGTATTAAAAGACAGCCTGACAGCTTTGGAAAGCTAGGAGGGTATTTTTAATAGTCAGCTCTTCCTTTGTGAAGATATTAGAGGGACTTTTGATATATTGGATATCCATAAGATTTTACTAGGTAGCAGTGAGCCTGAGCTAACAGGCTGTGTGAAATACAAGATGACCATGTGGACAGAAATGGACAGCCTGACTTTACAGCTCCACCAGCTCAGGCCCAGCAGCCTTGGCCAGCCCATTCTGTGTTCTGCAAACACATCTGCTGGATTTCCTGGCACAGCAGGGAGGCAGTGCCCCTGCATTTCCTTAGCAGCACCCCCAAGGTGCTCAGCCTTTCCCAATCGATCTGCCTTTGTATCTTGGGAGCTGCTTCACCTGCGGTACTGTTTATCCATACATAAATTGCTAAAATGTTAATCTTAGTTGATTGTGCCTATCAGTCAGACAGGTTGAGTGCCCTACATTCCCATCTCATCCTCTGTTCCAGAAGAACCAAAGCACTTTACAGAGTTAACTAATCAATACATGAAGTGCATTAGACAAGCAACACGTGCTTTGTTTCATCTAGTTATTGATCTTTGTCTGTTGACTGAATGAAAGCCTTAGTTTAAGACTAGATATTTACTGAGAACTATGGGAGAGGAAGGGATGAATAGTATATAAAGGGATATCAATTCTACTGAGGTAGGTAAATCTGATACAGTGCCTAATTTGGATCCTCCAGGTTTTAATAGATGAAATTTGGACACCAGGGAAACAGTGTAAGTTCTGTCATTTGAGAGGGTCATGAGGGATCGCAGCAAAGTGCGTAAGGTTCTCAAAAGACAGTATAGAGGAGTGCGGGGTCTTTGCAGCGCTGCCCAGTGACAGGACAAGGCAAGGAGTATAATGTGAAACACAGGAGACTTTGGGGTTTGCCCTGCAGAGGGGGTGGAGACCTTGGCTTTAAGCCATGGGTAAGCTCTCAATCAAGGTGAGCTAAGACCCACCCCCGAATACCTCATTAGGTATATGAACATTGTTTCTAGAAAGTTCTCACTTCTCGTTATTATTATTGATCGTATTTTGCTGCAATATTTTTCCATATTCCTAATTGCTTTCCCCCATTAGATTGTCCCCACAAATCCCCACCTTAATCCCGTCCCTCATTCGTGCATAAAACTGTTGTTACCCTGGACCCTGCCCTCTTTTTTTGTCTGATCCCTGTACTGTGCATGGCGTTTGTTATTTTTCCCTTACTAAAAGTTCTGTTTCTGGATGACCAAATCAGAGTGGTCTCTCTCACAAAGTTTCCAAAGGTGGGTGACCCCGAAGAAGCCTCCAGTTAAATTATCTGGGCCAGAACTGGGTGCTTCACCTGGCCCCCCAAACTGGGACTCCTGATATTCAGGAAACGGTCGGGGTACCTGCCCTGCCTCCTAGGAGTGGGTCATAGGACTTTTGCCTTTCTCGTTGGTGTCGGCAAGGAGCAAAGTGGTGAGGACTTTGCTGGATAAGGGATAAGGAGGGCACTGCCTTATCAAGAACCTTCGAGAGAAGGTAAGGAGAAGGGCGGACATCCGTCCCATTTTTCTTCATTTTAGTTATAGCTTTTAAATTAATTTTCCAAAATGGGTGTGAGGATGTCAACCATAGGAGAGAGAGACATTTATAAAACCTTTAAGTTAAAATTGGTAAGCCGGGACATAAGCTTCAAGAAAAAAGAATTTAAAAAGCTAGTCCTCTGGATCCTAAAACATTCTGCAGGTGCTGCAGAGACCACAGTAATTACACCGGACTTTTGGGATTCGGTAGGGAAAAAAGTTTATCATTTGGCCGCAAATCGAGACCGGTCCGCTCAAAAGCTGATTCCGATTTTTAAAATAGCATTTGATATGGTTCAGACTGAAGCGAAAGAGAGATAAGTCACAGTGGAGTAGCCAAAGACTGATTCAGAACTGCCCAGGAAAGCTGAGAAACCCCTTCCTGCCGATATCTACCCCTCAAAAACCCCAGCAGACACATACAGAGCTGCAATCGCCTGTGCCCTTGGCTGGACCAGGGAGACATGCAGCTTCCCTGGCAATCTTGCTGTTCTGTGCCTGTCTGCACCAGACCCTCCAGCTGAGGTCCGAGATGGCAGTGCGCAGGCTATCTGGGATCCCCCCTGCTTCGTCCCGCCATTCTCACATTCTCCTCTCCCTCCATCCTCTACTAATACAAAGCGGTCTAGCTCCGTGGTAGTCGCCTGTGGTTGTAACACCTCCAACTACCATTTTGACAACCCCAGCCATTCCAAAGAGCACACTAACCTCTCCGATTGACTCCATGGTCTGGTGGGAACCCCCACTCTCAGTCCTGCCGACAGTTATATCCACTCAAGCCCAGGGAATGCTTCCTACCCGGAACCTCCTTTTGCTGCCCCTGCCAGAGCTGGCAACACATGGCATACCCCTCGTGGGGGAGCCAGAACCAGACCTGCTGGGGAACTAGAAGGGCCTGTGTCCAAATGGCGTCACCCATGTAACCAGGAAATACCCCGAAGCCAGGTGCAGCAAAAAGCCATAAAAACAAATGGGTACTTCTGGCAAGAAACTATTCTGCCCCACCTGATTTCTCAGATTCCTCTTCATCAGAGGAAGACCTCACCTGGCCAGAATCTAGAAAAGGCATTAAGAATTAAGTAAAGCAGCCAAGGAGCATGGAAGAAGTTCTCCTTATTTCTGTAGCCTTATCACTGCTATTTTTTCTGCCCATGTCTTAACCCCTCATGGTGTTAGGTATCTAATGACATCATTGTTAACTCCCACTGAATTTTCTTTATGGGAGTCAGGGTGGAAATGTTTATTAAATTAACTGCTTCTGGACTATATTAGAGATCAAGCCAGAGCAAGACTAACAATAGACCAGCTGACAGGGGAAGGAGCTTTAATAGACCCAGATAGACAAGCTGAAAACCTTCCTAGACCTGAGCTCAATGACATAAAAGAAGGACCTAAAAAGGCTTTGTTGCAAATTCCGGAGGCAAGTAAGTCACAAATGGATTTTGCAGAAATAAGGTGAGGTCCCACTGAACCTTACATGACTTTCTTGGACAGGCTAAAGCAAACTATTGATAAACAAATAACTGAAGTGAGAGAGAGACTCTTAAAACAATTAGCTGTGTTCAATGCAAATTCAGAATGTAAAAAGATCTTGCGTGCTTTGCCATCAGAGCCAGAGCCTACCATTCCTCAAATGGTAGAAGCTTGCAATAAACTGGGTAGTATAGAACATACAGCTACTATCCAAGCACAGATTTTAGCTAATGCCTTGAATGACTTTCAAAAGGACTCCAAAATACCACAAAACAATAAAACTGGAAATTGCTATAACTGTGGAAAAAAAGGAACAACGGGCAAGAAATTGTAATAAACGAAAGGCAGGAAGCGTCCAAAGACAATGTGGCTGTGGCAAAAATGAACAGAATACCAACTACTCTCATCAAGTGCAGGCTTCTTGTTGCTGTCATTCAGGAACCTCCCAGCTGAACATGGGACAGAGGTGCATGATGACACAAGAAGCCCTGTCACCTGTCATGGGAAACACCAAAGACCAGGGGTTCCACAGCTGCAACACATCATTGAAGACCTGCCTGCTTCAATACCAGGAAACACCAGAATGGAATTGTCAACTGCCCAGTCAGAGCTAATTATAAATCTTTCTCATCACATCATTTCTACAGGGTGCTTTGGACTGGAATCACGTCCACATGATTTCCTCATAATAGGCTTGGACAGGCATTATGCTGAAGGGTGTTTTGTGCTACCCAGTTTTAACAGTTACCTCTAGTCAAGAAATCACTGTTTTAATTTGGTGTCCTAATCCTCCTTTTTTTTTACCTGAAGGACTAATTTTTGCTCAAGCTTTCTTATTACCAGAAGTAGACAATGGTGCTCCCAGTGAATCTTATGTTGCATGGACCAGATGAATTGGCTTGGGAAGAATTCCAGTTACTTGCACCTTGACCTGCCTAGGTAAGACTGCTACTCTCACAGGACTCATTGACACGGGCGCAGATGTCACTGTAATTTCCCAGAGACACTGGTCATCAAAATGGACTCTTGTTCCATCCCTTGAAACACTAGTTGGGATTGGAGGACACAGTAACACCATGAGGAGCTTACATCCAGTCTCTTTTAAAGGACCTGATGACCACATAGCAACCATCAAACCATTTGTTATCAGAAGGGATAAAGTAATTGTGCGTTGGTGTAAAACTCACCTGAACATCAGAAAACCATGTCCGAGTCAATCAGTGGCCCCATCGTATTGAAAAACTCACCGCACTGGAGTCTCTAGTAAATGAACAGTTAACAAAAGGACATATCGTCCCTACTAATAGCCCCTGGAATACTCTGATATTTGTTATTAAAAACTCACACAGCGAAAAATGGAGACTGTTCCAAGATTTGAGGAAAATAAATTAAATGGTTGAGGAAATGGGACCTTTGCAGCCAGGATTACCATCACCTAATATGATTCCCATGGATTGGTAAGTGGTAATAATTGATTTAAAAGATTGTTTTTTCAGCATCCCACTCCACCCTGACGATGCTCCACGATTTGCTTTTTCTGTGCCCTCAATCAATAGCCAGTCTCCCTTAAAGAGATTTCACAGGACTGCTCTGCCCCAAGGCATGTGAAATTCTCCCACCATGTCAATGGTACATAGCCAAGATTTTCTCACCTGCCTGTGAGAAGTTTCCTCAATCCATAATACTACATTATATGGATGACCTTTTAATAGCTGCAAAAGATGACACCATTACAAACACCGTGGCAAATGAGGCAATTGCCCAAATATGCAAGGCTGGTATGCAAATAGCTGAGGACAAAATACAGCAGTCTCCTCCTTGGACTTAAGTCACTGGATCACAGAGCACACCATTATGCCCCAAGCAGGGCAACTACAGGAAGATCCCACCACACTGCATGACCTCCAAAGACTCCTTTGATCCATCAACTGGATTCAGACTCTTCTAGGAATCACTAATCAAGATCTGGACCCTTTATTTGAATTGTTAAAAGGAGACATGGACTTAAATTTCCCAAGGGAATTAACTCAGGAAGCAAAAAATGCTCTAAACAAAGTGTTTGCAGCTTTGCAAACTCGTCAAGCCCACCGATATGATAGAGAGTCACCCTTTTTGTTTGGAGTATTAGGAGAAAGTCCACATCTATATGGTTTAATTTTTCAGTGGAGTAAAAGTTTGTCAGATCCTTTGTTAATTTTAGAATGGGATTTTTTGTCATATCAAATGTCTAAAACCGTAACTACTTGTCCGGAAATCCTTGCACAACTGATAATGAAAGCCAGATCCTGAATTCTATCTCTCTCGGGAAAAGATTCTTATACTATGCTTATACCTATTACTTCTATTTATCTAGAATGGATTATTCAACAATCAGAAATATTCCAAATTGCATTGGCAGGATTTCCAGGACAAATTTCAGTTCATTTCCCAAAACATAAATTATTACATCTTTCCTTTAGTCTAATCCAAAAACCTTTAAGAAGTTATACGCCTCTTAATGCTCTTACCCTTTTTACAGATGGCTCTGGAAAATCACACAAATCAGTAATCACATGGAAGAACCCTGAAGATGGAAACTGGTAATCAGACATCGAAATTGTGGAGGGTTCACCCAGATTACTGAACTCACTGCAGTTGTCTGTGCATTTTCCAAATTCGTAATTCCTTTTAATTTAGTAACTGACTTTATATGTTACAGGAATTGTGTAATGAGCAGAAGGCTCTCTTCTCAAATTCGTTTCCAACAAAAGGTTATTTGATTTACTTTAGGAATTAATTTTCTTTCTTTCCCTAAGGAAACAGCCTTATTCTGTCACACATACTCGCTCACATACCACCTTATCTGGATTTATAGCTGAAGGCAATACTCATGCAGACCACCTCACCATGGCAATCCAAACTACCCTTCCAAACCTTTTTGATCAAGCCCATTTAAGCCACTCATTTTTCCATCAAAATGCCCCATCCTTAATAAGGTCATTCAATCTAACCAAAGATTAGGCACAAATGATTCTCAGTTCCTGCCCTGATTGCCAATGCCAATCAGTCCCTTCAGTGGGAAGTGGAATCAATCCCAGGGGATTAAACAGCTTAGAGCTCTGGCAATCAGATGTCACACATTATCAATCATTTGGCCAATTTAAATATATTCACGTCTCTGATGACACCTTTTTGGGAGCCATATTTGCTACACCACATGCGGGAGAAAAAGCCCGAGATATTACTAAACATTTTTTGCAAACTTTTTCATCTCTAGGTGTTCTTCAAGAGGTAAAAACAGACAATGGGCGTGGATATATTTCAGAAAAGATAAAGCAATTTTTTAATCTATGGGGGATAAAACACATTACAAGTACTCCCCATTCCTCCACGGGACAATCAATAATTGAAAGAACACTTAGAACTCTAAAAGACATTTTAGAAAAAAAAAAAAAAAAAGAGGGGGAATGGAGACCCTGACTACTATGGAGAGGCTATCAAAGGCAGTATATGTTTTCAATTTTCTTAACAATTCATTTATGGAACCCTTTCCACCAATTTTCAGACACTTTAGTTAAACACCACTCAGGCTAAATTAAAAGAAAAACCACCAGTACTAATAAAAGATCCAGAAACACCACAAATTTCTGGTCCATTCCCATTGATTACATGGGGAAGGGGGTACGCTTGTGTGTATCTACAGGTGCAGGACCCAGGTGCATCCCTGCCAAAAACATCAAGCCACATCTACAGCCCTTGTCAAAACCTGCGATAGAATTGGAGGAGCACCTGAGAGAAAAATCTCCAACACGACCAGAAGATCAACAGGGAGAGGAACCATTGTCAGAAGTCACCACAAGGATGACAACCTGGATTTCCCTGCTCATTTGTTATAATTTTCTTCTTCTTGGTAACAGCTGGGGAGTCTTACAGCCAAAACAAAATGTTTGGGTTACTTGAGCTAATATCACTGAACAGGAAACAATGTGTCTTTCAGTTGCCAGCCCTAATAACCCCTTTCTCCACCTGCTTAGTGGGGTTACCTACGGATGTGTGGTCAATACCTGCAGACACCATTTGTACTTTGCAGATTCAGGAAAAAGGTGCTAACACCTTGCAAATGAATCCTGTGGATGATTTGGATCACTGGACAAGGAAATCACCTCATGCACCAACTGAGCCCCAAGAATTTGAGTTCCTGGAGTCAGTAAAAATGGATTATTGTATAAAATTTTGGGAAATGAGTGCACTCATAGATATTTCCTCAAATAACAAAATATACCAAAATCTAACCCTGTAATTACACTGCAATTACACTGCTACTCCTACCTGGTCCAGATTGTATCCAATCCAACTGCCACCTGGTACGTTTTTTATCTGTGGAGATAGGGCTTGGCCAGCAATACCATCAAAGATCATGGCACGAATAAAAAGACCAACTCATCAATTTGAAGAAGATTGTAATGATAAAATTACTTATTGGACAAAACCCATAGAAATGGTAATGTCTTCCTTGTTGCTATGGGTGGCTGCTGCAAAAGCCTTGAAGCAAATAGATGGAATTGGGTGCTGGCTCAGTCGGCAAACTAACACTACATCAGTCGCCCTAAGTGAGCTATTCAGTGATGTTAAACCTGTCAGACATACTACCTTACAAAATAGAGCAGCAATTGATTTTCTTCTTTTGGCCCATGGCCACAGCTGTCGAGACTTTGAAGGCTTACGTTGCATGAATTTGTCTGACCACATCAAGTCCATTTCCCACAGCATAAGCCTTCTGAAGGAGGGAGCTGGAAAATTACAAATTAAGCAGGGAAGTGATTGGATCAGCAACCTTTTCAAAGGCTGGAATCTGTCATCTTACATACTTTCCATCATGAAAACTGGACTTTTGGTCTTATTTGTACTTGTACTGGTAATAGTTGTTTCTTCTTGTTTATTCAAGTTCATGTTTAAAACTTTTGAAAAAACAGTTTATCTTTCTGCTTTAGAAAAACAAAAAGGGGGAGATGTTGGGGTCTGCTCCTCAGTGGAGGGTGAAGATTCTCAGCTAGGTTGAGCTAAGATCTACCCTTGAATACCTCATTTGGTATATGAACATTGTTTCTAGAAAGTTCTCAGTTCTTATTTTTACTATTGGTTATTTTTTGCCACAATATTTTCCATATTCCTAATCGCCTTCCCCCATTGGACTGTCCCCTTGGACCCCCGCCTTAACCCTGCTCTTTCCTACGTGCATAAAACCACTGTTACCCTGGACCCTGCGCTTTTTCTGTCTGCTCCTAGTACTGTGCACGCCGTGTCATTTGTCATTTTTTGCTTATTAAAAGTTCTGTTCCTGGACGACCAAATCAGAGTGGTTTCTCTCACAGAAGTCGCTAAAGGTGGGTTCCTGAGGAAGCTATTGGTTAAATTATCCGGGATGGAACTGGAGTGCTTCACACAGCACATATACAATTTAGATGGCACAAAAATACAGTGAGAGTGAAAAGGAGGGAAGGAAAATCTGTATCAGTACCCTGGGACTCCAAATCCCAAGGTGTCCGGCTTCATCAGTTCAGCTGCAGTGTTTACCTGGTCAATATAAAGTGAGACTTCACAGAGTCTCTTTCTGCTTTTTAAATTGTTCAAGGCTGGTCTTTTGTTGAAACACTGGGTTAGAATTACCATGATCCATAGCAATCCAGCAACCCCTGTGGGTGCCAGGCAGGCTTTAGGCTGCAGCAGACACTTGTGAGCCAAACATACACTTGTGGGGAGACCCACAAGTCTTGGGACAAAGCAGTGGCTGGAGAACAAAGGAAGGCTAAACTCCCTCTGATTTCTGAGGGTGGGTGGTGATTCCACCAACGTTCTTTCCTTCATGAGCTAAATGCTTAATGACATTGCTTAAGTTCATGAGAAATGAGTGGTCAAATAAGTACTTGTCAGCTCACACAAAGTTATAGTGTGAGCTGGAGCCTGGGCCCATGCTGTCTGTTGTCTGCCTCAGACACTGGACAGCATCATAGCCCTAAGGAAGAAAATAGAAACAATGCAAAGGTATCAGTTCATCTGAATACTCCTCCACCATGCAGAAATGTGCAAATGTAGGAATTCTTGAACTGGAGACAATACTTTTTTGCTTAATCGCTCTTGATGGATGTTTTCTTTTTGCTTGCCACAGGTTTGTGCTGTTCCTGTCCCACACTGTGGTCAGAGATAATCTCCCACAGGCTGATCTTTGTGACAGCTACTGAAAGCAGATTCTGTAAAAGTGCTAGACTTCATCACCTTCTAGACAAATGAAATTTAAACATTATTGAAACTCCATGGTAAGGAAGATTAAAGTTTTTCTATTAAATTGAACTCCTTGGTAAAAAAAGTGGGAGATTCAAAGCAGACTCTGGTATCAGTAGTTAGCAAAGATAATTACCCTTGAGGTAGTCAGAGAAAAATCACAGCAATTGAAAACTTTTACCCTGCAAAACAAAACTTTTCCTATTAGAAAAACTTTTAGAAGTGCCTTAGGGATTAAAAAAATGAAGTTCAAATACTGAATAAAGATGATCATGTGTGCTTCTCTGCACGTTGCACTGTGTGATCTTGTAATAATTAATTCTTTTTATTTTTTAAATCATACCTTAAATGTGGTAAGTTGTAAGCAGGTTTTTTCCTTATGATCTTCCTCCTGAAGTAAGAAAGAGTAAATATGCTGGATTTTTCTGGGAGTGGTCAAGCACACATAAGGTGTGCAGTTTTAGTATTCTACATGGGAAGTGATCATTTCAGATATGGTCTGGATGTACTGGTCCTGAATCTCTGGCCTTTGTATTGGCAGCTAAAGAGTGATGCTCTCACACTGTTGGTATCCCCTTTGGGTCAACGTGCTTGAACCTATATTAAGTTCCCATTACTGAGGAGGATCTTTTGTTTGAATGTCTGCTCTTTCAGTTTTTTAGCTCTTCTGGTTACACCATCATGTCAAGTGGTGTCACTTAGATTGAAAGGGTATTCCTGATCAAACCACTTTGTCCATTGGTTCCAGTTGTTCCACATTGCATTTCTATTTTTGATCAGTTTGAGGACAGAATAATTGCCAGGTCTCCATGAGAATATCTCTGAAGGGACATTCATGATTTTTTGTTTCTGTTGTTTCCTCACAATCTGAAGCAAATATTAATCTCAGCATTAGGGTCTGAACAGGCAATTCAATCATTGGGGCTTAAAAAAGTCCTTGTGTTCTATAAGGCAAATTCCCATGTATGTGTGCACATTTTTAGCTCTAGCATTCTGATGCAGATGACAATCAGCAATTTACTGCTTGTTTTCTGTCGCTTTGTATCACTGGCTTAATCCTAAGAAAAGACTTTTACAGCTGAGTATTAACCACTACATATAACCATTATGTTTATGAAGGTTTTAGAATCTTAAAGAAAACAGGAGGAATTGGGTACCTTTTGAATTTGTATTTGCAGATTTGTCTAGCTCTCCACCAACAAACTGTATAATTGACCTATGAAATGTTTGTTTCTTACTGACCTCAGTTTGTTACTTAACATGCTTTTGTACCAGGACTTATTACCAGGAAATATTCCAGCTGGCAGATGAGCTATTGGGACATTTTTTTTAGATCCAGAACTTTAGAACCCATTTAGGAGAATCCTGTCCTTTGATGGACCCATATCAAGCTTTGGGGATCTGTTAACTGAGACTTGTCTGCTGTATGAATTAAATAGTGTGGATTAGCTGCAGTGTCTTCAGAGAACTACTGACCAATCTTAATGTTTGGTTGTCATAGGAAAATGAAAAAAGTAATTATTTCATTTTCATTCCAGAGATAAGTAAGAATGAAAAATATGTTCTTGGTACTTAGTAATACAGTGAAGTTGTCTGCAAGGTGCAATTTTCCCTCTCAAAATAAGTAGCTCCAAGTAATGAATAATAAATATGAGAGTGAGCTGTGAAAGCAACAAGAACACTGCTGAATATGCTTTGCCTGTGAATTTGTTTCTCTCATGATTTCATTCTTTCATTTATAAATCACAGGATGTTTGTTAAATATTCACTTACTCAAGCACAAGTAGCTTATCAAATACCATACATAATGTGCTCACAAGCTGCCCGTAGTCTTTTCTGCATCTGAGGCTTAACAGAAAAAATGTCAGAAGAAAAAATGCTTTACATTAAACTTGGGGCTAGAAATATATCAGGCTTTCAGTAATGATATATGATCAGAATTATGCAATGATGATGAAAAGATCCCAGTGGAATTCTCTTCAAAAATGTTTCCCTTTTGGGAGCATCCTATGAAACCAATTAGTAATAAACCCAAGAGGATTCTATTGAATTTGTTTCAAAGAGATAATGTATATAATAAAGAGAAATTGCTCTTTTTGTAGGGTTTTCTTTTTTTAATCATCCCTCAGAAGATCATGAATAATTATACCTCTGCTAGCAAATCTCAGAGGCTGGTTTTAAAAATCTGCAAGAATTTCCCAGAGGAATTAATTGTTTTTGTCAATATGATCATATTCTTTAGGACAATTACTCATTTATTTTGTGATACTTTTGATTATCGAGTATTTTTAAAAGGATCACCAAACCTTGAAGTAGAAGAGACATATTTCGGTTCTTTTAGAAATCCCCTTTATGTCTACACTCGAAAAATCCCCTCTACTATAACGTACCCAAGGAGTTTCCTGGTTAATGGCCGTGATAGTGATGGATTACAATTTTTCTTCAATTGCCTAGACTCTATCTAAAAATTATATCCCAAAAGTTGTTTGTAGTTGTCCTCCTTAGTTTTCTCATATAACCAGTATTCTCTGCTTGCTCTTTTATCAGAATTTTGCCCAGAGCAGTTCAAATCTGTGCACGAGTAAGAGAGACATGTTAATTAGCCCTGTGATGGGAGTGCTGTGGAGGTAACCTGGTTTGTTCCTCCAGCTCCCCATCGTTCTGTGCCATGGTGACAGCCAGGGAGATGAGTCCTGCCCTGAATCCCAAACACTACCACATGTGAGCAGCATGGACTTGGCTGATAACTAACGGCACCTGCTTCTTTTAAAATAGTGTTAGAGGGTAGAGTAGAAGCCAGACCCAGTAAGATGAATAGGTACGTTTTAAAGAATATTTTGGCTTTAAACTACACAGAAAATGTCCCTTTGCTATGTCTAATGAGTCTATGCTCCTCATGAAAAAATAAGTTTCATAGGGTAAAAGGATTAGATGCTTTTTCTGAAGGTTAATAGCTCCTATCTGGAAAGTCAGCAGTTGGAAGCAGTTTAAGTACTAGTAGCTCCCTGGGGAGGAGAAAGGGGGCTTTCCTGGGGCAAGCTGTCTTTTAGGAGGACAGGGTTTCCTACGATCAATTCTTGCATATTTTCCCAACTGATTCTATTTTTTTGTATTTTATAGATCTTTTAATGTTTGCATCTTATGAGTTCTAGCTGCTGTCTGTTAACAATAATTTCCATGTTTCTTGTAAAATCTGTTCTTGATATAACCTAGTTTACATAAAATACACTATTAGGGGACTTCTGCCAGGCTTTGCCACAGAGTAACTGTGACTTCGAGCAACCTTTATAGTCATGTTCTGTTTCAGGTTACTTATTTAGAAAGCCTAGGTAACTGTAGATTTAACATTGGAGGTCTCTAGAAAGGAGTAGATGAATGGAAGGCTTAATAGAATGAGGAGCTTCGGGGATAAATAAAATACTATCATTACAAGACTCAAACAATTGAAGCATGAAATATTTCTGGACTACCTGCCTTGCTGCTGTACAATGGGCAGAACAGGCTGCCTCTTCATAAAGTACTTATGTAGCCAAGGAGCATACTGGAAATACAGGTGGCATTTGTCTAATGAGAAATGAAGAATTTAAGCAATCATGATCATAACAAATGTGTGATAGAAGGAAGGCAAAATTAGCCTCAGGTGTTAAGATCTGATACACAACAATGGAGCTATTTGGAAGCAAAGTACCCCCAGAGTGAGTCAGGGGATACTGGGCCTTGAGTCAGTAAGGGCCAACAATCTCTTTACCAATACAATAGAGTAGGATTGATGTAAGTATTTTATTAAAATAGAAAATAAATCTTTTATTGGCGTGCAAGAGAGACAAGGCTAGGTATGACTCAGAGATTGTTTTCTCATTTTTGTGAAAGCTGAGTTAGTGGAAGCAGACCTGGCACTTGAATAGACTCTTCTTGTAACTCCTTAAAAGTCAATCAAAACCCCTGTAGACTGGCGTTGCACAAAATGAATGGCTTGAACAATTGCTGGTGCCTGCCAACCCCAATCAAGCCCCATGGATCAGTGTTACACTACACTAATTACTTTAGTTACCCATCCACTCCTTGCCACTGGCCTCACAGACCCTGCTTGCATAATCTCCTTTTACCCACCTTCTCCCTCTCCCTCCTCTCCCTCAGTAACCAAACTGCTTTTGTCACAGATCTCTGTCTTTCTGTAAACTGCCACCTTTTCACTAAAACCTTTTTCTTTGTATGCTCTTATGGATCCAGGGTAATGCTGGGGGGAAGTGTTCCCCTTGTCTGGCTGGACATGTGAGCTCAGAACCAAATGACTCCAAGGCAAGGAGCCATTCTGTGGTAAGTTCCAAAGAGTGGAACCTTTTGAGCACATCTTATACCCTTATAGAGACCTAGATCTGACCCCATTTGGTTTTGCTTTGGAATAAGGGGAGATGTGAAGCCAAAATCAAGGCCCACACTTTGTCCTGGGTCTTCCTGTGAACCTTATCCCTGTGACAAGCACACGGCTGCTCTCAGTTTCAGCCAAACCTTCTCTTTGCCATACAAAAGCAAGCACTATCAAGGACCTGATGAAACAGAACTGCCTCCCCATCTGTAACTTAATTGCCTGTCAATTTGCAGCTTTTGTAGTGAGTGTGTTTGTGAGAGAATGTGCCACCAGCAGCATCCTTGCCTGTCAGCTGCTCTGTGGCTGTGCCCTGCATGGCCAGGGAGTGTGGCAACACAGCTGCTGCCAGTGTGGCTGCTTAGGCATGACACAGCTCTTCTGGGAGCTCTGGCTGGCATCGGGAATCCTAACAGACCGCAGGAGAGCATGGAGCACTTGACAATGGGCAGAGATGCCTCGCTGCAGTGAAGGTACCTCAGCTGCATCTGGCAGTGCAGGGCAGGTTGGAAAAACTTCTTTTAACCAGCAAATTGTATGCTATGGATTGTGAGGGAGGGTCTGAGTGGTGTAGACTCCCCAGGCAGGTGCAAAGGAGAACCACTATATTGCAAAGGCCTTTTTTAGCTGTTAGGCCCTTATCAGTTGCATAGTTTTAAATCATAACAAACATAATTCAACCAACCAGCATACACCAAAATGCAAACACAGGATGGTTATATAACTTCTTTCTCTGCTTCTAATTCAGCTGAGTCACTTTCCCAAAGTCCTTTTCTACTTAGCCAAAGTAACAGGCCTGAGCCATGATTTTACAAGGCCTTCCTTTTGTAAGGTTTTACTTATATGCAACAATGGACTTGTAAAAAAAAATATTGAGCCTGAGGATAAATGTGGATTTCAGAGCTGTATTCATCCACCTTTTGTATAAGCCTGAATCAAGATAAGTTTTATTTAAAGGGAAAAAATCAAATCTGTGAGGGAATTATCATTCTCTGTTTCTGAGGTGGATATACAGTGGAAACAAATGTTCTCTGTCTTGCTGACACTTCTAGGAATAAAAACATTTGTTCTGTTTGTCCTTCAGCACTTTATTAAACTTCAGAGCCCGGTTCACTTCAAATTCATGCTTAATGAAGCATAACTTGTATTAATAGCAGCTATGAAATCTAGATAGTGTAATAGAAATTTCAGCTGGACACAGAATCTGACCCAAATAGCAAAGACAGGCAAAGCCCAGTTGTGATGCA
>JAGMWU010001188.1:3559-16069 GCA_018697195.1 Certhia americana | reverse complement strand
TTTGATAAAAATTGTTAATGTTTTGATACAAATAAAGTGAGTTAAATGAAAAATCCCCCCCATGAACTTCCCTCACAGAACATTTCCCAAGGGTAGTTAAGTTAAAAGGTGGGAAAAAAAAAGAGGACCCTATCATCCCTCCACATCCCTCCAAAACCTAAGAGGCAAGACCGGGTGAGGCTAAAGAGGAAAGGTGGGCCATGACGCTCCCTCAAGAAAAACTAGCTCATACCGGACTCTTAGGTGGACTAATGTTAGTCCAGTTAATAAGCTTTGTAGTAGGAGGGAGTGGAGAAGCATGCACAAAGTGCTACTACCCTCTATGATGAGGAAGACCTAGGATCACTAATGAGGGTCCACACAAACATTAATCCCACCTGTTTTGATCATACACAATTGGAAACTTGCCAAGAGGAGGGAAAAACCTATTGGCTCACAAAAAATACTGCCTCATTTTGGTAGCGCCTGATTGGTGAATGTCCTGTAAGGGAAGCCTGGTTCTGCTTCAAACAAGAAGGAATGAATGACATGATAAAAGAAAAACAATTGATGGTAAAAAAGAAGAACCTAGATGAAACGCTAGGTAAAAATCTATTCATTGACTTAATTGAGAAAATTAGCGAAGAACTAAATTTAACCAATTGTTGGGTATGTGGAAGTACCCAAATGTCAGATATTTGGCCCTGGGAAGGAATTAGCTTAACACCTCTAGATGTTCTGAGATGGAAATTAACAGAGCAAAACCCCCAAATCACAGGAAAAAGGGGGAGAGAACAATGGGATCTGAAAGCAAGAGTGATTGGAGAAGAATGTATTAAGAGGACAGGGAAAAAATACCAAACCCCTGTAGGAAAAATGGCCTGCAAGAGATATTTAATTGCAAAAGATTCAGGGACCAGATGGATCCCACAAGAACCAAATAGGTATTGGACCACTACAAAAAAAGAAAGGGGATGTATTTACCATGAGGAGTATAGACTATATGAATGTGCAGACAAAAGGAATAAATCCTTTCCAAGGATTGAAAGAGCTCTCAAAATATTGGGAGTGCCCCACGGACGCCCAAGACATATTTTGGAAAGCTCCTGAACATTTATTCTGGATTTGTGGAAGCACTGCTTATACCCACCTCCCTGGGGACTGGACAGGAAGCTGCACTATCGGAGCAATAAAACCTACTTTCTTCCTCCTACCTAAGGAATCAGCATCATACTTAGGAATTCCCTTGTATGATGACCTAAGGAAAAGCACTCGAAAGAGGAGACATGTAGTAGCTCTAGAAAGCAATCAAAAATGGAAAAGAAAAATTTAGACCCCTGAAGAGATAATCAAGACCTATGGACCAGCCACTTGGGCCCAAGATGGATCCTGGGGTTACCGTACTCCTATTTATATGCTGAATCGAATCATCCGTCTCCAGGCAGTACTAGAAATAGTGTCAAATAGAACAGCACTTGCCCTAGACCACATTAGCACACAATTGGCACAAACCAGAGCTGTAGTCTACCAGATTCGGCTAGCGGTAGACTACCTATTGGCAGATGAAGGAGGCATTTGTGGAAAGTTTAACTCCTCAGAGTGCTGCCTGGAAATAGATGATAAGACTGAAGTTATCAGAAACATCTCAAAAGAGATACGAAAGGTAGCTTATGTGGGCACCCAAGAATGGACTCCTCTGTGGAACTCAGACTGGTGGAATGACTTTTGGTCATTCAGGGGAGAATGGTGGAAGAAAGCAGCCTTTATTGCTGTCTGTACTTTTGCTAGCTTTTTGTTTTTACCCTGTCTACTCCCCTGTATAATCAGGACAGTGACGACCACAGTGCAAGCTAGTATTCAGATCCCTAAGACAACTGAGGAAAAAACAAGCCAAAATTATGTTAATGAAAACTAAAAATCAGAACCAAGGACACGAAACTGCCATGCAAATATATAACCAGTACCAACAATTTAGAAAAATACACTCACAAGAGTCAAAAATTGAAAGTTGATGCGGGCTAGAGCCCGATCAAAGTGTAAGAGGGGGATATTGTTGAGAAAGAGTTAAGAGTTACTGTTTGTTATGTTATTGTTGCATAATTAATGTTTTTGTTGTGTTGATAGCTAGTATGGCTATTAAATAATGTTAACAATCACTTATTTTGTACCCCCCACACACACTGTATCTTTACCCTAAGTTACCTGTATCCTGTTCCTGTTTCCTGTTTCCCTTGGGTGCCGCCTCCACTGCTCCTCTCCATATGAGATCTAAATAGCTCCACCCAGTATGCAAACCATATGAACTCCCATGGATCTAGGCGACTACTAGAAGTGAGACCACCGTATGCAGACAGACCCCTGATGCCTGAAAGCTGATGCACAAATATTTTACAAAACCACGCTGGAAGACTGGGCAGAACAACAAATTATTGTGGAGCTATTTTGTCATCTCTCTATAACCACAACAGAACCTGCTCAGAGACACCCCCTAGACCTCGACAAGCCAAAAATCGGGAAATCTCCTATAGAACTCCTGTGAGGTTGGGGCCCCCAGCTCTGCCTTTGGGCAAAGCTGCTTGCACCTCCTCCTCTTTGTTGTCCGCAGGGAGCAGTGGCGGTGAGCGTGACCCCTCGAGCCCCCACCCAGGCTGATCTAATAAAGTCTTAAAAAAGGGAGCAGAAGGTCCCCTGGCCCTTTTATTCTTCTCATTCCTCCCCTCACATCTTTGCCTGAGACCCCCTTTAATTTTAGAATTATAACAAGTCCAAGGGAGGCTTCCATTTTTGATTCCCTAGCAGACACCCCTGTCTTTCCAAACCAAGACAATAGTGCTTTCAAAAGCATTATATATATGTGTGCATGGTTATAGTTATATATAAGTTCTTTATAATATCATTAATTACTTAGCTAAGGATAAATAACAAAGCCAACTATTCTATAAGTTATTACTGAAAGATTTCTTTTAAGGATATAATAAAGAAGCCCGCCCAGTCTGGGTCTCAGCTCTGGCCAAGCTGTGGCTTTGACTGGCAGGAGAGGTGTGCCATCAAGCCCTCCCAGTCTAGGTCTTAGTTCTGGCCAAACTATGGCTTTGACTGGCAGGGATAGTTATCAAGTCTGGGTGTTTCTGTGCTAAAGAGGAAAGCAAGTCATTTGGACTGGATGATTTGGTGTGGGGCTGACAATTCTGTGTCTCTGAAACTTCATAGCTGGAGGCCTGTCAGGATCTTTTCTTCCCAAGGGAAAGCTTCTCACTTTCCTTAGAGAAATCCTGTAAACAAACTCTCCAAACCATATTCTTTCTCAAAACAACAGGTGGTGTTTGTCATCCCTGTTTTTCGTAACATAGAAAATATTGTTTCTCTTACTTAGCCAAGGGTAATAGAGAAGGTGGTGATCCTATTCACCAATCACTTTTTACTTAGCAAAGTACATTATATAAGGTGTTCCATTTGTTAATAAAAAATCTTTTTTAGCCTTCTGATGAACTTCAGTTTTAGTCTGTGTGTTTCTGTTCATAAGCAACAGGGACATGTGGTGACTGCCCGACGTGATAGCAGCAGCTGCGTGGAAAGGTATTTAAAAAAAAAACAACCTGAAAACCCCTGAAAAGGACAAAAGTGTCCGGGGAGGGGTGTGTGTGTGTGTGTGTGTGTCACTCCTGGCTGTGCAGACTTTCTGCCTGAAAGAACCAGACAAGATCCCCAAACATAAATATATGGACATTATGGAATTGCAGACAAAAATAAGAACTGATGTAAAAGAAGAAGAAAAGAAAGTCAGGGTATTCTATAATAAATGGAAAATCCATGGAGGTATCAGAATCAGGTTCCCTAAGTGCAGCCCGGTTGGCTCAAGCTTGTGAATTATATGCCTTATACCAAGCGCTTGAGCTATTAGAAAACAAGAAGGGAACCATTTACACTGATTCAAAATATGCTTATGGGGTAGTGCATACCTTTGGAAAAATTTGGGAAGAACGGGGATTAATAAACACTCAAGGAAGACATCTAGTGCATCACAGACTAGTAGTTAAAGTATTAGGAGCTGTAAGGAAGCCTTCCCAGATAGCAGTTACACATGTGAGGGGACATCAAAGGGGGACTGATTATAAAATCAGGGGTAATTACCTAGCAGATGAAGAGGCCAAACAGGCCTCACTACGGGAAGAAAAGGCTCAAATAATGAAACTAACTCAGACAAAAGGAAAAGAAAAAGATCAGAAAATATGTACTCCGTGTGAAGAGGAGGAAATAAAGAAAATAGGGGCTACTTTAATTAATAGAAAATGGCTCCTACCGGATGAAAGAGAAATATTGCCTAAAAATTACGGAAGGAGGATAATAGAGCAGCTACACCAACACACATATTGGGGTACAAGAGCCTTAAGTGACCATTTTTTGAAGACATTATAGGTGTATAGGAATTTTTGAAATTGCTAAACAAATAACTCAAAATTGTTTAGCATGCCAGAAAGTAAACAAAAAGGTAATGAAAAATACCCCAGCAGAAGGGAAGAAAACTGCTTATAGGAGTTTTGAGAGGGTCCAAGTGGACTTTACAGAGCCACCCCAAGTAGGAAAGTGGAAATACTTACTAATAATAGTAGATCAACTCACCCACTGGGTTAAAGCATTCCCTACTTACAGGGCTACTGCTCAGTCTGTGGTAAAAATTTTATTAGAACAAATTATCACACGATTTGGTGTTGTGAAGGCTTTTGATTCAGACCAAGAAACTCACTTTACCTCAAAGTTAATTAAACTTTTAGTTCCCACCTTGGGAATATCTTGGGAATATCATACTCCTTGGCATCCCCAAAGCTCTGGACAAGTAGAAAGAATGAACCAAACTTTAAAACAACAGCTATCCAAGCTCATGATTGAGACTAAACTATCATGGGTTAAGTGCTTACCATTAGCACTTCTGAATATTCAGACCATGCCTAACAAAGAAACAAGGATCTGCCCTTATGAGATGCTCTATGGTATGCCCTATACTCAGGGGATGCCAACATGTAACCCCCTTATTGAAGATATGAGCATCCAACACTACCTCATTACCATAGGAAAGAATGTACAAGAACTAAGGGAGAAGGAAATTTGGAGCCAAACCTCTCCTTTGGCATATGGAATACACAAAATAAATCCAAGAGATAAGGTACTAGTCAAGAGTTAGCAAGAAGATAGGCTTACACACACACACATACACACACCCACCCCAGGAAGGACCTTCTCTTGTTCTTTTGACAACAGAAATGGCAGTTCAGACAGCAGAAAGAGTCTGGACACACACTTCTCACATCAAGGGACCCTGTCGTGGTTTAAACGACAGGTGTCTGTTAAGGAAGGCAGGAGCCTCCCTTGGAATGGAGAATTTAAACCCCCTCCCTCCCAATTATTATAACTTTTGAAATTAAGGGGCTCTCAGGCAAAGATATGGGAATAGGGATAACAGTTCCTTATTAGGGGGACTAAAATAAACAATAAAACCACAACATATACAGTATTACAAAAGAGAAAAAGAAAACAAACAAACAAACCCACTGACAGAGTCAGGATACAACCTGACACCCTGTAGGTCAGGGTGTTGGTGGCAATGAGATTAAATGGTGGCTGCGGTCCTAGTAGCAGATGTGGCTCTGTTGAAGTGATGCTCCTGTACAAAGAGTGAAGTTCTTTCGCTGAAGGTCCAGTAGTGATAGATGGGCCTTGTCTTCCTCTGAGAATCCAGTGGAAAGGCTGCTTGGTGTTCCAACTCCCAGATTTTTATCCAGGTAGGAATACTTGGCTCCTCCCCCTGGCTGGAGCATTTCCCAGTGGGATGGTGTAATTCTATCAGTGAGACTCAATGGCTCATTAGCAGAAAATATCTCCCTGGAGGGAGGCTGGGTTGTGGAAGAGATAAGAAAACTGCCCCATCTGGTTTTTTGACAGTTGGTCCATTGACAGACAATTACCCCCCACCCCACTCCCCAGTTTCAACAGATGGTGATAGAATACAGAGTTTTGGTTACATTTTGCACTGCAACCCATGGCAGATCCATCTATGAAGAAAAGCCCCACTGGAGGATAACTTTGAAACCTGGAGACCTGAAGCTAAGAATTACAAAGAACTTAAATGCCCAGTGACAAAATATCGTGTCCCGAGGAGGGGTGTGAATGTTACCCTTTTGTGTGTGCTCAGTGTAACTATTGCAATGAGGGGTGGTATTATCATTGCCACAGTGGGTACCCTCCACGAGGTTTGTGCCCAGAGTGCCGATACGTAGAACAAATTTTAACTTCCCAGATACTAAAGGAATTAATACAAGAAGGGTTAGCTGAATTAGTCTCTGCTACATGGTGGGAACTGTTTATAAACAGGACTAAGGGAGGTTTAAAAGGTAAAGCAGTTATTAAGAAAATAGAGTGCTGCAAAAAGAATCAAGTCCCCTGTGAGTTCAGACCAGTAAAGGCTAAAAGTTGGGAGGCTCTCAAAAACAGACATGAGAAAAGTAAAAGCTCGTATGGAGCCCCTGAAGAATATCCATGCTGCCGAGAAGATGGTACACCTTGCTGCCAGAGGCAACCCGGTAGGCATAAGAGGCAGAGGAGTAAAAAGACTGTGGAACATAATACTACTGCTGAGCCTTCCCACTCTGGCTGAGACAACAAATCCTTGCTCAAAGTGTTACCAAAATGTTAAATATGGTTGGACCACTTTTAATACCTTTGTGGCACATACACATAAAACAAAATTATAAATATTCAGAATGCTCAACCAGAAATATTGGATGGTTGAAAACCTAGGGAAAGGTGAGTAGAGGTCAACACAATACCAGTCATGTCCACAGGGAGAGGAATATATCTGCTTTACCAGAGTTGGAATGGGGGGGTGCTCAGATGGAGGGGGAGTACAAGATAAGTATAAAGAAGAGTTGGTTAAAAATACTACCACAAAATTGAGAAAAGCAAATAATGACAGACAAATCAGATAATATTTATGAAAGGATAAAGAAGAGGGTCAGTGAATGGGATCTCCCCACTTTAGGAAAAAAACCTGTTTGTGGATTTAATGCAAAGAATTGCCCAGGAATTAAATGTAACCACATGCTGGATATGTAGAAGCTCTCAAATGACTGAACAATGGCCCTGGAGGGGAGAAGGGTTAGGACCCGAGCAACTTTTAAAATGGAATAAGACCCATCAATCTTCCTCCAAAATTGGCCAAGAAGGATGGGTACTCAGCCATGAAGTTGTAGGACAAATTTGTTTCTCCCGGGAAGGTAGTAGTTTCACTAAATATGTAGGGCATACCTGTCCTAGGTTGGCTTTAATTGGACAATTTTGTAATATTGATGCCTGATTAGGCCAATGAAAAGAGTGGATATGCCTTTTGTAAATACACATCTTAAAACCAAGGAAAAGCCCAGGAATTGCTCTGTTCGTTTCTGGCCTTGGTGAGGACAGTTTGGACCCCAGGAGCCAGTCCTAGCTCGGTCCACATGACCGGGTTTAGGCTGGCTCCCAGGGGAAGATCGGCCGAAATTCTCCTGGCTCCAGAGGGGTGGTGAGCAGAGCTGCTGAACTTTTATTGAGGAGCTGCTGGGCTTTCATCGAAGAGCTTACCAGGTCTTGTCCTGACAAACGGCTGGGACTCTTTGCCAGCGAGGAAAAGCCTTTTCTTATCAGAGCTTGCCAGACTATGCTAAACAAAAACTGTTAGCACCGAGTGCAGCTTAAAAAAAATAGCCCAGAGGCCAGGACCAGCTGTGCAGCTGCCGCCATTACAGACCGGGAGTAGCTACGTGGTGAAATCGGAGGGGCCGGGGCGATGCCGCACGGACACTTCAGCATGGCTGGGAATGAACTTTGTGTGCCTAGCCGCTTTAAGCCAGCTTTACTGCAGACAGGAGAATAAAAGCGTCAGCGACAGTCTGGGGTTTCCCTTGGGGAGTTTTTTTCCCAACTTTAACAAAGTCAAGCTAGCTCATGGTGCCGGCAGGAACCACGTGGTCAGCGGGGAAAGCATGGCAAGTCTGAGTTTTGTCTCTGTTTCTGAGACAGAGCTTGGACTAAATAAGTTTTTTTTCTTTCGGTGTTGCAAGACTTTGTAAACTGTTTCAGTTAGTGGTGAAGTTTTAAAAAAACAAATGCCTTTGCAAATACTGTTTCTCTCCTGGATTAAGAAAAGGAAAAAAAGGTGAATACATAGAGATGGTAACATGAGATTTTGAGGTCAGTAAAGAAAAAGTTAATTTTAGACAGAAGGGATTGAAGAGATGTTTTACGCTTGACTTAAGATATATCTGACTGTGTTTTTTTCTAATTCCTTGTAACACATGGAGATGCATTGGGGGGATGTAGCATTCTAGCTCAGTTGTAAGTTTTAGGGCACCAGTAGCTGAAGCAAATGCATGTTGTAAATTTAGTGAGAAACTTGAGTATAAAGAAATAAGAAACTTTACCTTAGAGATAGTAGTAAAAACCTTCTAGTCCCAAAAATAGACAAAGCCGACTTTGCTCAGTGGTAAAATAGCTCATCCTTAAAATAGCACCCCAATAAATTGAAATAACCTATGAAAGCAGCTATAAGAATAGCTGCAAAACATAGGAAGGACTTTTACACTGCAAACAGAATTTTCTTGTTCCGGGCGGCTGTTCGCAGTAGCATTGAAGCCACAAGAGAACCTTTGTCTTTCTTGTAAAGAAGTGTCAATAGTATGACAAAAAGAACTCTTCTCCCTAAGCAAGTTAAAGAAACTATTTTTGAAAGTAGTAAACTGACTAAAAGTTACAAGTTTTCGTCTCTATGTTGTTAGTAAGAAAATTATTAAGAAAGCAAGAGAGAAAAAAATGTTCTAAAAAGTTTTCCTTTGGGGGGGGTTGTTTGTTTGTTTGTTTGTTTGATATAAAATTTCCTTCCTTACTATGTTCCTTTCAACTCTGTTAACAAAGTTTTATTTCGTTTTAAATTAAAGCCTGCTTTGCTCTCTCAATTAAGAAATTTCAAATTGGCAAACCAAAACTTAGACACAATTGGTGCATTGGCTGAGAAAACGAACCTCAACCCACGACAATACCCCACGTAAAATTATATATACCACCAACTTGACTACGGGCAATGGGGCATGGTGGCCTGGGTCACCCTAAGGGTATTGGACTGGGTCAAGCTTTAAAAACTGTACTTTTAGCAATAATACCAAATTATGCTGAAAAAATCAAAGTAAAGCTAATCCATTTTTTTGAAAAAGAAGCATTAAAGGACTACTGAGATAACCCAGGTAAATTAAATTCTAAATGGAACGCACCCCATGGGTTATTTTGGATCTGTGAAAAAAGAGCATAAAATACCCTCGCGAAAAATTGGAAAGGTACATGTACAATAGGGATAATACAACCAGCCTTTTTCCTTCTACCCAGAGAAAAAGGGAAAATGTTAGGGCTCCCCTTATATGAAACTTGAGTACGAAAAAGTGAACCTTGATCGGAAGGCACCAAACCTAGAAAGATGACAAATGGCCTCCAGAGCAAATCTTCGAATATTATGACCCAGCTACATGAGCACAAGATGGAAGTTAGGGGTATCAAACTCCTATTTATATGCTTAACCGTATTATAAGACTCCAAGCAGCAGTAGAGATAATTCCCAATCGAACTGCTCAAGCCCTGGAACTAGTAACTAACCAACTATCCCAGACACGAGCAGCAATATATCAAAATTAACTAGCTTTAGATTATTTATTAACAAAAGAAGGAGGAGTGTATGGAAAATTTAATAATTCTGAGTGATACATTGAAATTGATAATAATGGGAAAGCCATAACCAAAATTACTGAGGAAATTAAAAGAATCGCCCATGTGTCTGTACAAAAGTGGGATTCAATCCTATACGATAATTAGTAGAATAACCTGTTTGAAGGAACATAGTAGAAGAAATTAAAATGTATACTATTATGTTCTTTGCTAAGATTATTTTTACTGTGTCTGATTCCATGCTTTATTAGACTAATCCATTCAGTAATACAGAGAATGCAGATTTCTGCCTTGCCTATAGACCTAGAGACAGGCACAAAAGGAAAACCGCAGTCCTTGATGATAATAGAAACAGAAGAAGAAAACAAATCAGAGTTAGCAGCAATTCAAAAAGTACTTGCTCAATTTGAAGCGAAAACCCGAATCAATAAGATAAAGGCGAAGGATTGTGAGAAATGTCGGTATGATTCATGTCAATACAGATCTATTTCATGGGATCAGTATAAAGATAACCCTTGACAAACAGAAGAAGAAAAGACAAATAAGGCATGGAATCAGAATAACAGGATAGTTCTAGTTATCCAATCACAAAATATATTTTGTAGGCCTTACAGCACCATTATGCATTAGCATCTTTGGGTTTATTTGTTAAATAACAGTGGGCGTTAGATATTATGTATTTGCTTTTACAAATTATTGTAAATTGTAACCATTTTTTGTAGACATAGTGCAAATTATAATTGCTTTTGTGAAAATTGTGCATGAAGCAAAACTATTTTAAGCTGCTTGTGAAAGATGTATCACAAGACATAGCTGCTTTTGCAAAATGTATAGCAAAGAAATCGCTTATGTAAGATTATAACTTAGACACAAGTGTAAAATAGAGATCAGAAAAAGGACACTGAAAAGGAAAAAGATCCCTCCTCCTGAAAAAGGACAGTCAACCCCCTAGCAACCAACTGAGCAAGCGCAGCCATGCAGAAACTAGAAACTCAACTATGTAAAGACAGAGAAATGAAAGAGAAGGGGGCTCTGAAGAAATAGAAACTAGAAACTCAATAAATAGAGAATTGCTGCAGTAAGGTGTGTGCCATTGGTGGAGCGGTGACTCCCTGGTACACCCAGGCCTGTTTGCTTGCTTTGTATTTGCCTTATATCTAATAAATGAATTGGTTAAGATTATCTTGATGGCTGTAATTTATAACACTGTGAAGGAAGCTACTAAATATTTTACCACTTCAACTAAATAAGCTTTCTTTAATTTCTGCACTTATGATACTTAGTTTGAATTGCTCTTTGTGGCTATACACAAAACAGAACCCAGTGTGCATTTGCCTCAACAGAGAGTACTGAACCACAGCACTGAAAATATGCAGTAACTAGTAATGGGTTGCACTTGCTCAAGTGTAATAACTATATAAGTAAAATTACATAAATAAATTCCTTTAAATAACTAGGCTATAAAAAAAGCAAAACCTGCCACTGTAATTATAATCAAAATTCCAAAAAAACCCAGTAAATTGGAAACACTGTAGCTTGGGAGCATGGCCGACTGCCAAAGGCTCATCCACAAAATGGCAGCTCTGCTTTTATACCCTTGGTGTTGCATCAGCCAACCCTGGCCCCTCTCAAAGTCTGCCAATCAACTCTTCTTTGCCATCCATTGGTGGACACCTTCTTGCAACTTGATTGGAGGTGAGGTGTTGTCATGCCATGCCCCCACCCCCCCCCCCAGCAACAAGTTTTCCCCCATTCCCAGCAACACCATGCAAGGGCCACATGTACACACCCTCCCTCCACGTGTTCCTGACAGCTCTGACAACTAAGGCTGTCTGGTGACAACAGTGGGGGGGGGGGGGGGGACGAAATGGGGAGAACAGAGGGTGTTCAAACAACAAACTACAATAACATAATCATGCATCAACAAAGCTTCTCTTAACATACACACAATATTCAGCCCTTAATAGTGAGAGCCAATCATCATATTACCAATCTATAACAGGGGGTAACTTATTTCAGATTCTCTGCTCTGTAAGATTTTCTAAACTAAGACAACAATCTGAGAAACTTTTTTTCCTGAATAACAACCCAAGTGGAATGATAATTTTCTTCTCATACTTGCAAAGAAGGTTTCTGACCTAAAGTGTGGCCAGGATGAAACACTGCTATGACTAAAGCCCATCTCTTGCAGCACTATAAAAAACAGTCCAAAATGAGACCCTTTGAGCTCTCCTGGGCTGCAGAAGCTGGGACCAGCAACCTCCTTCTGAGTGAGGCATCTCAGGGCCAGAGAACTCTCAAGTTTGCTGTACTTGGAGGATCACTGAATGATGACTTATTCTGGGCTGATACCCCTACTCCTCAAGGCTCAACCCTTATCCCATTGAGGAGATTCACAGGCATCTGAAGTATTTCACTACCTCCAAAGGGAAATTTTAACAGGTACTGCTATAAGTTTGGAGAGCGAAGAGCCAGAGTCAATGCTAATGTAACAATTTATATTTATTGTAGCAAGCAAACAGCGCTGGGCGACTGGCTGGGTCTCTGCCCCTGCAAAAACGGCCAGCCCTTCCCTCACGGACCTTAGAGTTCTTGTAGCCTCTTCATTTCCGGCTTTTACGTCACTTTGGTTATACTTTGCATCTGCGCGACTTGTTGCTAGGGGGTCGTAGTCTGCCTCTCGGTGGTTGCAGGGAGGAAGAAGGTCTTCTTCCTCGCAGCAGTTCATGCACTAGTTATGCTTCAATTCCATATTTGGCTAATGCAGTGAGTATACAAGTTATGCTTAAGTCA
>JAGMWU010001186.1:0-11470 GCA_018697195.1 Certhia americana | reverse complement strand
CAGGCCTTCCTGCTCCAGCCATGGACTCTGAAGGCCTTGCAGCAAACGTGCTTCAGCATGCAGGGCTCCTCCCTGCATGGCTCTGTGGGCCCCTGCAAGGACCTTGCTCAGCAGGGGCTTCCCATGGGCTCAGAGCCTCTGATTTATTAAAATATGAATATCGATCTAATATCGATACCTAACTGTGACAGACAAAAGACTCTTTAACAGTTAAGTTAGAAAGTGTATGTTTATTGACGGCCGGGCAGCTGCGTGGGATAGCTTTCTAATATGCACTGCAGAAATTACAGGTAATTGCAAAGCCTTTTATCCACAAAAATGTTGAATACACAAAATGCAAATGCCTATTCATACCCCTGTCACCTTCTCTTCTCCGCTTCGTCTGCTAATTGACAAAAAGGTTATTAAGCATGCGTAGTTTGTTCTCTGAAATGAGTTGGGGGTCTTATGTGGGGAGTGGTCACCAAAAGGAGGAAGTAAAACTAGTCTTCCTCGTTCTAAACTTTCAACCTTTGATGGATATGCGATAAATGACTCCTTGGAAAAACCTTATAGTTTCCTGTTCCCATGACTGTTTCTAGAGATAGAAGGTTTGCAATCATCTTGTGTTTTTGGGGTCTATCGATCAATTTCCTTGTTTTTCGATACAAGCCCAGCTTACACAAACATAAACTTGATAGGCAATGAGTTATTAGATCCGGGATAGCTTATCTAAAATCTGGTCTCTCTTAACTATCTTCTGAATTTTAACTGATTTCAGCAAAGCTTACTTTTCCCAGCTAAATCAGCAATATAACCTTGGGGGCTTTTTTGGGGTTTTTGTTAAGTTCTTCAAAATTCGTGTCTCATGTGCAACCAGGTTGCTCCAAGCACCATCCAGCCTGGACTTGAACATTTTCACAGATGGGACAGCCACAGCTTCTCTGGGCGACCTGTGCTAGGGCCTCAGCACCCTCACAGGGAAGAATTTATTCCCAATATCAAAGCAAAATCTCTCCTCTGACAGTTTAAAACTGTTTCCCCTTGTCCTGTCACTCTAGGACCACGTAAATAATCACTCTTCATCTTGCTTGTTGGTTCTGTTCAGGTACTGGAAGGGTGCAATTAGGTCACCATAAGGCCTTCACTATTCTAGTCTGAACAATAACAATTCTCTCTCTCCTTTCCTTGACTCTCTAAGTCATCCCTGTGGCCTCCTCTGGACTTGCTTCATGTCCTTCCTGTGCTAGGCCACAGGGTGGGAAGCAACTCTGCAAGAGGGGTCTCTCCTGAGCGGGGCAGAGGGGCAGAATTCCCCCCTGCCCTGCTGCCCTTGCTTGGGGAACAGCCCAGCACACAGTGGGGGGTTCTGGATGCTGGCACATCTGGGTGGGCCATGTCCACCTCTCACCCACCAGGAACCCACAAGTCCCTCCCCTCAGGGCTGCTCTCAATGCCTTCATTCCCAGCCTACTTCTTCCCAGCAGTTCTTCCTGATGATGCGTGTACTGGTTCTGTGCTGGAGCAGGCCTGCATCTGTTGTATCCCTTTTATGAATGCTCTCCCCCCAAAACCCCTCCCCCAGAAACTGTAACCTGGCCTGAGTTACCTGCCCCTTTGAGTGTGACCTATGGCCTTCGGCCAGTTAACATGACCCCGACCCCAAAGGTGATAAAAACGCCTCTCCCTCCATGTGCTCCCTCCTTGCCTCCGGAATCCCTTCATTGAAATAAAGCTTTGGAATACATCTTGAGGTAAGGGGCCTCTTTTGATACTCTTCACCCTATCTTGTAGATTCTCCTCTCTCAAAATCTCCCTAAACCTGAGCTAGCAGCTTGTGGGGGGGGGTGGAGGAGAAAGGGGTTTCATCATGCATCTGCTGAGCTTTTCCCCTCTTGCTTCCAGAATGGAATTCCTTGGGGCTGGAATGCAGCCTGGCCCGGAGCTGGAGCCCTGGCCCGGAGCTGGGGACATGGCCACATTGTCAGTTCAGCTTTGGGCTCTGGGAGCCCCTTCCCTGCCTGAGCTGTGGGAAGGGGAGAGAGCCCACCCTGTTTGCACAGCTGACAAGAGCAGGCCCTGCTCCTGTGAGAACTGCCTGGCTGGGCCTATCAGCCATTTGAAACCAGGCCTTTTCTTGTCCTGACAGGAAATTGACCCTGGCATATTTGGAGAGATTTCTGCTTCTTTTCCAGGACTCCTAGGCATGGGACTGAGCTACCGAATGCCAAGAAGTCCTGCACAGCTGCATCTTAGAGCTGTTACCAACAGCAGCAGCCATCCCCAAAGCCCTGCAGTCTGTGCCATTGTTTCTGTGTTCTTGTGAAAGATACAGCACATTGGAGTCAAGCTGTCATGTCCATATTATATAATTTGACATATTCCAGATTATATCATTTGACAGACAGTTGGAGCAGTTTGCGAGCCTATAGGTCCAAATTTGCTATAACCACAACTTGAAGCAAAAGGAATTGCCTTAGATGCCAAGCTGGGGCTGTCCCCAGCAATTCACATGAAGATCCATAGAAAATTTTTTGAATCCTCTCCTGGTTTGTCTTGGGGAGACTGGAAATGAAACCAGGAGAGGTCTCCCTTTCCCCGTGGTATTCCATGGCTGACTGCACTGTCCAGGAACTCCCAGGAAAACAAGCAAATATACCCATTCCAGTTTCATAGAACATTTTTTCCCAGTAACACTTATCAATAATACATCTTCGACAGAGTCCAATGTCAACTCCTGAATTTTACAGCTCAGCCTGAATCTATTAATCTTAACACCTCTTTTTGAACAAGCTCAAACAACTTTATTGGGAACTTGAACAGAAAACAAACTCTACCAACTTGTCTACAGAAAACAGAAAATCTCTTAACAAATAACAGCTAAACCTAATACTAAACCTAAACTAGAGCTATTTAACTTCCCACTGTTCTTAGCCTGAAAACCCCAAAAAGTGGGTTTCCTTTCTTAGGCCAGACGCCGTCTTTTCTTTGGAACTACTTCCTCTTGATCACTGCCATACTCCACTGGTCGATGTCTCTGCCAAATAGGAAAAGGAAAAAAGGAAATTCTCATCTTGGAAGAATACTTAGAAAGGTGCAATTTTTCTACACCCAAATGCCATGTCCTCTGTCCATGCCCCAGCCAGACCAGCCAGTGGGCAGGGCAAGAGCCAAGGAGTGGCGGCAGTTCAGGGATGCAGAAGATGCAAGATCAGACTGTGGCCCCAGATCAGCACCCAGACTCCAGGGCCAAACCATCTTTTCTTCAGGCTTTCCCCCCCCCCAGCAGTCAAGGTGTCCTTGGGCAGGGCTTGGGTGAATTGAGTCCTAACTAAGCCCCCCTGCAAGCCGCCAGGCTGTTGCTGCCCGTGCTGCATTGCCCTGGGCCAGGCCTGGAGCAACAGATTCACTGTCCCTGGCCAAGGCAGCAGCTCAGCCCAGTTCTCCCACCTTGGGGGCCCTCAGCAGCAGGCACGGGGTTGCCTTCTTTGAAGAGGAGGCCTTGAAGCTCGTTGGTGCTGTCTGAGCTCCCCTCCCTTTCGCTGCATCAATGATAATTTGTTCTTCCTGCCCTGAGGCTCTTGCACCTCTGCCCAGGAGAGATTGCACCCTGCAGAGAGACAGGACAAGTCTGCCGCTGCTTCCAACTCAGCCGGGATCAGCAATGATTGACAGAGTTCGGAGGGAGCGTGGCCCATTTGGGAAGGCAATCCAGCTCCATGGGCACTTGTGTCCTCCCTGTAAGACTCAGCAGCCGCCGGCTGAGGCCCAGGCAGGCTGAATCCTCCCTCGCAGCGACAGAGCAAGATTCTGCTCTGGGGAAGCTCAGGGCATTTTGAGAGGACGAAGGAACACCCTGAGCAAGAGCACCTCTGCTCTAGGGGGCCACATGGAAAGGCAGAGGTGGCTTTTCTCTCATCCTGGAAGTTTTCCTCCAGAAGGAAAGCCAAGGGCAAGGCCAGCCACCTGCTCCTGCTGCCCTCTGGCAAAGAGCCAACCAAGGAGCAGCCCTGCCATAGGGCAGTCCCTCCCAAGCTCCCAGCTTCGAGACTGGGGCCTACCTGTGCTCGCTCTGCTTTTGCCAGTGCTTGTCTCTCTTATATTTCCTCTTCAGTCCCTGGAATGTCTGCACGTAGGTGATGGATTCCAGTGCAGGATAGAAGTTCTCGATGACATGGGCAATCAGGGACTTACAATCTTCCTGCAGAAGAGGAAAACACAGTCTCAAGTCTCCAGTGGTCACAGGCCGAAGTTCAGAAAGCTTCTGAGTTTCCTTTGCAAAGGAATGGATTCCTTGGCCAGAGACAAAACACTTTTGTCTGGAGCAATTGTGAAGCAATTCAGATTGATCTTGAAGCCAAGAGCTGAATCGTCTTCCCATGGCAAGGGACACCAGAGTCAGAGGAGTCAGCCTAGCTGAGGCTATTTGTGACACTTGCATTGAAGTGGGAGGCTGCACTGGGCCTGTTGAGATGAGAGGACTCGGCCATGACTGAGCTGAAGCTGAGGCTGAACTCACCAGTCTGAGGAATTCAAACAACTCCAGCACAGCCCAGTGGAGCATGTTGGATGTAGCTCCATTCTCTAGCAGAGCCTGCACAAGGGGTGCCAAGAAGTTTCCCTGGATGATGTAACGGGTGTAAATCTCATCCTTCAGGGCAATTATCTTCCTCAGGAAGTGCAGAGCACCTTTGGGAAGAGAGAAATGCAAGGATTCCTGAGCTACAGGCCAGGACTGCAGTCCAGAAATTCATTCGCATCCCTTCTTATGAAACCTTAGTTCAAATGTCCCTGGGAACTCCTTCCACCCAGGAAGAAGCTTGGAAGAAGGAGATACCAAAGGCTACTCACCCAAGGCCAGAAATGTGTGTTTGGAATTGATCAAGAGGAGGACTCTTCTTAGCAAATCCCAGTGGAGGATGTAACTTCTCATATGCTCCTTGTGCCGTGTCACACAAAAAGTCAGCAGCTCCAAAATTAAAACCAGGAGTTGTGCCGTTTGGTAATCATCTAAGAAAAAGTAATGCCTTCAATGAGCAAAAAAGGAAAAAAAAAAAAAAAAAAAGTCCTGTGCCATCCACCCAGCTCAGATGCTATTGCAGTTCCTGACATAGTTTCAGTGGACTTTGGCTTTCCTGGGTTACTTTAGGAGGCCGAACTTGGGGGAGAACAAAACAATCAACACAACGGTGACTTTTTTGGCCAATCTTCTTAGAAAGGATACAAGTCCAACTCCTCCACCATGAAAAACGCTCCTCCAGGAGGTCCTTCTACTACAAAGCACAGCCTGAAGCCATGTCAGGGAGGGGCAAGAAGGGGCTGAAAAGTGCTGCCTGCAGAAGCTTTGTCCCCGGGGATCAGCCGTTTTCTCACGTGCATTCCCAGATGGGAGCTGGGAGCACTCCTGTCAGTCCCTTCCAGATGCTACAAGCTTCCAAAGGGGGAAAACAAGGAAAAATCCTCATTTGCTATTTCCCAGGTACCTTCTGCTGCGTTGGCCAGAAGCGGCGCAGTCAGAACAGGAAGACAGCGGGCATAGAAGGAATTGAAAAATACACATATTTTGGAGACCTAAGGGAGAAAATGGCTTCGTTAAATCCTGGCCTTGGCAGAGACTTTCCCAGTCAGAAAGCGCAGCACCGTCAGAAACAGCCTACAAAGACTTCCCTTTGGTCCAGTATCTTTGCCTGTATCTTTCTGGTAGGGCCTGAAGCATTCAGGTGCTTCCTGCACAAAGAGCCCTTTCTTTCTTTGAGAGGAAATCTGAGAGCCATCTATCCCACCTTGCTATCCCCAAGAGAATCCCCACCAGGTATGCCAATCTATTATGGGAATCCATCCGTGACCCCCAAGGCTTGACAAAGTGTCCTTCAAGTTCTCTTCAATGCAGTCACTGCATCATGACAACATGCCTACCTTTTCCCAGGTATTCCAGGAAACCTGGATGAACCTGTGGAATTGGGGGTGCCAGGACCTCTCCTGGACTCTGCTGCTGCCAGATGCCTCCCACAGGCAGCGGGAGCTCTGGCCAGACAGTGCTGTGTCCCTGAAGTGCTGCTTGGGGAAATGACTGCAGGCACAGTGCCCCAGACACAGCCCTGGTCTCAGCCAAAGGCTCCGGAAACTTTAGCTGCTTTGCAGCTTCTTGCCATTCAGGCTCAAAGCACACAGTACAGCCAAACACTAACCGCAAGCCTGTTTGGATGCTGGGCCCACAAGCAGGACTCAAGAAGATCAGGGTTTTCCTGGGCTGAGACAGTCCCGTGTCTTCAGCCCTTTGCATTCCCTCACCTCAGCTGTGGCGAGCAGATTCCCTGGTTCAAGCAGAGTCTGCAACAGCTCCATGACCTGATCAGCTCCTCCAAATGCAGAAGCTGGATGGCATAACATGTGCTTCATGAGCAAACGGATGAGATCGGTACCCTGCAAGAAACGCAGACAAAGTAAACCTCAAATTAGAGTGCACTGGGTTTCCTGGGTTTTGTCAGTTTTGTTTCTTTCTTTAAATAAAAATGAAAGTTAAATAGGAAAATTGAGATTTTGTTTGGCTGGTTAGTTTCCCATTTGCCCTAACACTGGTCTATCCAAGCACCTGCAAACCACTTTTACTTACGTGGTCCCTCTGCTGGGCCTCTTGCATGACAAATTCTTGGACCAGGAATGGACAAAAGTTGACGAGATAAGATAAGATATCTGTGGCAACAGATGCCACTTGCAGATCATCCATTCCCTAAGAAAAAAAAGAGGTTAATCTGGCAGGGTAAATCAGGTTTGCTATTTCTCATCAGGCAAAGCTGCAAAGAAAGGGCGTGAAAGGTTTTGGGGAGGTTTCATTCCTAAGTTTCTCTGAGAAACACAGTCATGTTGTTCCAGAGAAGCAACAATAAAACGGCAACCTCTGTTGGCCACTCTTTGCCTCCTTTAGAAGGGACACACGGCTTTCTGTGAATCTGTGAATCTATGAGTCCTCATTTAAGCAGGGACCATTCCCATTGAGCCACTTCCTGTCTGGAATAGCTGAGACACTGATCTTCTGCACGTGTTACCCACAACCGATTAATTTTGTACCAAAGGACCAATTGTACAAATCAATCTGTCTCTTTCTTCTCCTCACTTCTTCTCATCAAAATGGACTGCAAACTAGGGACTGCAACCAACTCCAGTCCCTGCCTTGTTGTGTGGGTAAGTGAAAGGTGGTTAAGTAGAAGTTTGCCAAGATCAAGTTTGTGAAGGGCCTTGCTTTGCCTGGTTGTTGTTTAAAAACTTGTTAAGTGCCTCATTCTGCCTTCATGTTGTCATGCTTGCAAGTGAAAGGTTGTTCTTGAACCTCCCAGGAACGTTAGTGTTTCTCCCACACAGGGCTGTGAGGGACGCAAACAACCTGCCCCTAGAGCTGCCGAGCTGAGTGAGGAAGATGAAATGTTTTGCTGTGCTGTGCCTTGCTCAGTTCCCAGGTTGTTCCTGCAGCAGAGAACCCCCTGGAATGTGGTGTTTGTGATGGACAGCAGCACTGACCGTGGATTGTAATGGTCAGGTGGCAACAGCTGCCCCAGCCAAAGGAAGGACAAATTCTGGTTTCCCACTGCTGCTCGGGACAGAGAAATCTACTCTTTCCAGGAGGACAGGATCTTCTGGGAAGGAATGAGCAAAAACCTTCAGAGGAGCTAAAAAGACTTCTCTGGCCCTGGTCCAAGCAAAACCACAACAGCCCTAGGAAAAGAACACCAATGCAGCTGGCCCACGGCAAGAGTCTCTTTCCATCTTAACTCTGCCTTGTTCCAAGGACTGCACTGAGCACAGAACTTGCCCCTGGTGCAGAGTCACAAGAATCAGGGCAACCCAGGCAGGCACTTGCGAGAGCTGTGGGAGCTTTGGGATTTTGGCTGGTCCAATCCACTTCCACTCTCAGCAGAGCCGAGGTATGTGAGCAAAGGGACACAAAAGTGCTCAGCAGGTCCAACAGGTGCTCCAGTGGCTCTGTTTTTTCCTGCTTTGAGGAAATGCAGCTGCAAGTTTTCACTTACCAGTAGAATTTCAAGAACAGGAAGAAGTCCCAGCTTAGCCAAGCTTTGTAAAAATGTCTCTCCGTCCTGGTGAAACATGAGGGAAAAGGCGCAGAAGTCCTTCAGAAAGTTCACCTGTTGCATAGGAAAAAGAATTGGTGGACCTCCCTAGAGAATGGTGTTCTTCTAGTGGTGTCTCCTCCAAGCTTTGCCAACGTCAACAAAACAAAGCCATGTAAAGGAAACACAGATAAAGAAGAAATCTCTCAATTTGCCTTGACCTCAGAAAGACAATGATGCAGAAATAAAGTTCTCTGGGATGCTGAAATATTCTGGGAAGAAAGCAGAGCTGGAATTTGAGGATATTGGCTTCGTGCTGATCCTTTTTCCTTCCTTCCGAGGGAAATTTCCTTCCAAGGGAAATACCGATTTGCAACAAAGAAATCAGAGCTTATGTTGCCAGAAATATTTGTTTAAGTGAGGACTTAAATGACGATTGAGCTGCACTGGCAAGGATTCCTGGGATCCAGAAAGACCTCAAGGACTGCAGAAGGCCTCAAGAACAGTTTCCCTTTTACTCCTTCAGCCCTCTCCTTTCAAGCCCATGAGCACTGACTCACCAATTCCCATTGCTGGTGGGCACCTGTGGCTCCAGCTGCTAACTGGGCCAGAACTTCTGACCAGAATTTCTGGTCTTTCTGCAGAACATAAAGAAGGAACACAACTGACACAGGCCCTCTGGAAAGACAAAACTTCCATCTTGAGAACATCCCCTGCTACTACAAGCCCAACTCTCCACCCCTCCATTCACTGTAGCCCAACAAAGGGCTACAGAACACACAGATCCCACAGGATCCTTTTTTCCCAGGGCATCGTTTCAGCAGCGCCTTGTGCAGCAGAAGCAGGGGCAGAAGCCCAGAGCCACAGGGGAAGCGGAGCTCAGGGGAGGCTCCTGAAAAGTGCAGCTCCCAAAAACCGAGACACAGCTTGTCCCATGAGGCACCTGCCCTGCTCCCCCTGCCCCGCTCCCCCTGTCCTGAGAACATCCCACGGGGATCCCTTTCCCTCTTGTGAAGCTGCAATCCTGCAAAGCATCTTTTCAGGCCCCCTGGGCAAGGGGGAGCAGACGAACAGGTTCCCAGCTGGCTGCAGCCACTGCCTGCTTGCCCTTCCTCGCACTCAAACCAGCTCCCCCCTTGCAGAGGCTCTGCTCTGCACTTCTGCCCCAGCCTTGACTTGGCACAGTCCTCTGTGCCTCTCCTCCCTAGAGAGACTTCAGGACCTCTAGGACAAGAGCTCCCTTCTGGCCAAGCATTTCAGTTCCCCCATTGCTTAAGCCTCCAGAGGGACAAGAAAACCAAGTTGAACATCATCACCATCATCGCCCTTATCATCTCTCAAGGCTTTGGACGCTTTCTGCCCTCTCTGTCCCTGCGTTTCTCAGCACTTCTTCCCATGGGAAGCAGCACTGGCAGCATTCTCCCTGAGCCTGGTCTTTGGCATCTCAGGTTCCGAATGAGTTCCATAGATGTCCCATAGGCACCTAGCCCTGATAGGGAATCCCAAAAGCTGCTTGTTCCCCAGCTCCCCCCCACAAACCAGCTCCAAAGCAGTCTGTTGCTTGGCCATCAAAGAGAAGAACTTGAAACTCTTGACAGCCCATTCAGGAATCTTTAGATCCTTCCCCAAGCTCTTCCCTTTCTAAACTACAGAATCCAAGGGAGGAGAAAGATGGGGGATCATTCCCATCCTGTGCACATGCAAGCACATCTGTCTGATGAACAGGGATCCCTTGGCAACTTCAGCTCCAGGTCGCAAGCCATTGAGAGCAGGTCAGAAGCCACTTACCTCCAACACACGGAAGATCTCCTCCTTCTTGCAGCTGATGAAGGAGGTGAGGCTAGGCCAAGAACCCTCTCCCACCCCAGCTACCTTGGGCAAGATGACGGCCTGAATATACTGTGCCCAGTGCATCTGGTGGAATTTTTGCCGGAGCTCAGGGTCTTGGATGGGAAGAAGCTCCTTCAGCTTGGTTGTTCGCTGCAAGAGCTGCCGGTGCATTTTGGGTTGTGCCAAAGAGGGACTATACTCGAGGCATCCAACCACGTCCATGATACACTCCTGCGACAGCATCACCTCCAGCAGAGCTGCTTGGTCAAGCCACAGAATTCCTTGCGTAATTGTTGACAAATACTGCAAGGCCTGGCTGAGGTGTAACTCCTCACAGACTCGGAAAAGCGCTAGGAGTTTGGGAATGTAGCCTTCCCTCTTCAAGGCCAGCGCCAGCTTTTCCCTGCGGCTGGCTGAGGAGAGAGCAGATGTGATCAGCTCAGCAACCTCTGCCAGTCTGTGGGCCTGGCAGGAAGGAAGGTTGATCCCGGGGCCAGTTGCAGCCATTTCTTCCTGGTGTTCCTCTGGTGGCTGCAGAAGATGCGGGGTGACTTTCAATGAAGGTCACGCTTGCCGAAAGGCAGCAACAGGGAAGCACGAGGAAAGGCCACGCTGCGCTTGCCTCCTGTTGGCTCTGGCCTGGAGCTGCTTCAGCTTCCTCTGTTTCTGGCCTTTATGATGTCACCTGCAGCAGGAGGCTTCCGTTGCTCTGCTCCTTTATGACCTGGCCTCAGGCTGCCAAAAGTTGTACACTCTGCTGTGTTCCTGATAACTAACTGGAAGGACTTGAGGAGAGAACTTGTAGAACTGAGGGGACACGTCCCAGCAGCCTCCCAGTACCCACCAGGAGAGGGCCATCAGAAAGCTGCAGAGGGGCTTTTCCTGATGGTTTTCAGGGACAGGACAGGGGGAATTGCCAGAAGATGAGGGAGGGCAGGTTTCAGTGAGGTCTTGGGAAGAAACTCTTGCCTTGAAGTGTGGCTGGGTATTGGGCCTGGTTGCCTGGAGAGGTTGTCGGCTCACCAGGCCTGAAGGGGTGCAGTGGGTTGACCCTGTGGTTGGACACCAGGTACCCACCAGAGCCGCTCTGTCCCTGCCTTCTGCACCTGGACAGGGACAGAGAAAATAGAACCAAGGGTCCCTGGGTTGAGATAATGACAGGGAGAGATCCCTCCTGCTTCACTGTCCTGGGCAAAACTGCCTCCATTTTTGGATGTCGACTGAATTGATTACTCCAGCCAGCATCAGGGCAGGATCATGAGAAGCCAAACAAATCTCTCAGACACTTTTCCCCCAGCTCTCAAAGCCTCCCTTCTCCCCCCTCAGCAGCACAGGGAGATGGGAATTTGGTTCTGGTCAGTTCATCCCACATTGTTTCTGCTGCTGCTCAGGGAGAGAGAGGAGTTGGCAGTCCTCGCCCTGCTCCAGCATGGGGTCCCTGCCACGGGAGACAGTTCTCCAGGAACTTCTCCAACTGGAGTCCATCTCACAGGAAACAGTTCTCCACAACCTGGGAGCCATGTAGGGCACTCTTTCTCAGGGTCAGTCCTTCAGGCCTTCCTGCTCCAGCCATGGACTCTGAAGGCCTTGCAGCAAAC
>JAGMWU010001175.1:1012-14633 GCA_018697195.1 Certhia americana | reverse complement strand
TCTATCTATCTATCTATCTATCTATCTATCTATCTATCTATCTATCTATCTATCTATCTATCTATCCATCTATTGATCTATCCATCTATCCATCTATTGATCTTATTAATCTATGAAATATTTCTGTGCTTGATATTTTGTTTATTTGTAAGTGATGACACATCTATTGAGAGCAGGAAAATAATACCATCCATTTTTGACATAGCAAAGCTTGGGTTAAGGAGCAGACATGAACTGTCATTTCTTTCTTACTAGACATATGCTGGCTTGTTTAGATTGACTTTGAACTAAAATTCTGCAAAACTGGAAAATGACCGGTGGCCATCACTGTGATATCCTTAACAGTCCTTTTTCCATTTTATTTTTTTTTTCTTCTATGATGGTTGGTAAATACCTTTCTTCCTTAAGCTATGTGCTGGCAATATTGGAGGTAGAAAATAACATGCTACTGCATGCTTTAGACACTTGATAGTTTTGTTGTGAAATTTGATTGTAGTATCTCCTGTCTAAACCCCCCTCAAAAGTAAAGCAGCAGGTCAGCTGCTGAGCACAACTAACATCATAGCTGCAGCTCATGTTTTTACAGTGGAAGTGGCCTTTTGTTCTTCTTCATTTGTATCAAACATGACAAATTGAAAGGCTGCTGACAGAGGAAAGAGCCTTGTTTAGTGTAGCCTGGACTTTGGGAAGGTGGTAGCTGTTAGATTCATACCCAGCAAACAGCCTAAATTATTTTCTGGGACTGCTCTCTGGTGATTTTAGCCTGGCTTCTTTAGGAGGTTCAATTTTCATTTTGAAATGGCATGAGAACACTCAGTGTGCTCCCGTGGAGCCAGTGCTGTCCCAGGACAGATGGAGATGGGACAAATGGCACATGAATTTGGATCTCAACAAGAAGCCACCTGAGCTCCTCTTGACAGCAAGCCCACGGACTGGTAATGGATCCATTAAAATTAACTCATCACAGAGCTTTTAACCTGAAGCCCTGACATACGGACCTTGTTCAGTTCTGCCATGGAGGAAGGGCCTTGGAAGACAAAGAGGTTTAGCAAGGAGATCCACGCACAGCCAAACTGTTTGTACTCTAGCAAATAAAGTATCTTAGGATGTAAAACCTCCTCCATACTCCAGTCTTACCCCTCCATTTACCCATATTCTTGGTCTTAATTCCTGTGTCAGTTGGAAAATATGACAGGGAAGTGTAGATCCTCCTTTTCTTCTTGAGCTGGGAAGCGTGTAACTTAATTTTCTGCCACAAACAAGAGGAGACAACCTGGAATTTTGTTCTGCAACCATACTTTGGAAAGTTTTCCCTGTGTTTATTTTTGCCCAGAAGTATCTGAGATTCACTGGAAAATTTAAAAGACATAAATAATGGCTTTATTGTGGTTGCTAGAATCTTTCATATTTTACAACTTTTCTGCTGCACAAGAACCTGCCACTTGCAGAACTCTTGCCCCATGCACTTCTGCAGTACTTACTGCAGAGAAGTGCTTTGGGAATAGTCAGGATGAGTGCCACATTCAGTGTGGTTTATGGAGCCACAGGACAGGGAAGTGTCTTTGCAGTGAGCACTGGCTGTTATTCCAGGGAATTGTCATTGCTGTGGGCACTGGCTCCAGTTACTCCAACACCTGTGTCACTTTTTCTACTGGACTCCTTGTGAGAAAGGTTGTTCTATGCCATAGAGATTTTTAGCTGACATTTTTTTTATCTCAAACAGCCAGAAGTTTTCCATCTCACAGGTTTCTGATGCTGGTTTTTCCTTTCCAGCCTGTTGTTGGCCCCACAAAGATGCTGATTAGATTCTGCAGATCCCCTGCGTTGGTACCCAGCTGAAAGTTCCCTGGTGCTCCACAGCAGTCCAGTTATGCACAGGTGGGCCAAGAGCAGCATCAGCAGCTCCAAGGGATTCTAACAGATGAATTTCTGTCTCTCAGGAAGGCAGAGCTGTTTCTGAAGGTAAAAGGTCTGACCCTGCACTCACCTTTGCATGGCAGCAGCAGTAGTCCCATGCTTTGTAGAAGGCATATAATGTATGGCACTCTTCATTCAGCACAATACTTTTGGAAGTAAAAATATTTGTTGAATTTAGTGTTGTTAATACTAGCTTAGTCAGTCTTATAAAGCTCCTAAAATATCATCCTGGGAACAAAATGATCTTTTGTTTGTTTGCTTATTTGTTTTTTGTGGTTTTTTTGGGTTTTGTTGGGGTTTTTTTGGTTCTTTGCTTTGGTGCTCAGAGATAATGGAGGAAGGGGCAGATTTTCTGTTCAACTTGTCTGTCAGTGTGCAGGGAGTGAGAAAAGAAGAACAGTTTTTCACTAGCTGGTTTAGGAGCTCTAAAAGCAATGATGATGGTCCTAATGATGGGGTGGGGGCACTGCTAACAGCCTGGATTGTCCCCACCTGTGTTTCCCTATTTCCCACAGTACTGTGTAGATCCAGAGCCTTGTTCCTGGGCCTGATGGTGCAAAGAATCCCTCCAAGATCCCTCAGTTTACAAAACTAAAGGCTTTGTGCTCATTAATATGAAAAGCTGTATGGGTAGCCTGCAGCTAATGTTCTTTTGTTGGCTGGACCCCAGTCAGTGCTCACATCTACATGGCTGACACAGCCCCCAGCTGCTCTTGAGACTGATTTGATCAAAGGGACTGAAGCTCTGTTGACTACAACTTCTCTAGGAGAACAAACACTGGAACTATGAGAATGTTGGTGACAAAAGCAGAGTGCAGAGTTGAAGCTTTGAGGCCACCTCACTGCCACCTCCCCCCACCCTTTTATGTTTCATTTATTTCATATTCTAAGTGCCAGTCCTCACATGAAATGGGCCCTCAGCAACGAGCTGCTCCTTGGTGTGCCCCTTTGTGCTCCCAGTGCTTCTGGTCTGGTTTGGCTGGCAAACTTGTCCATCCTGCACTCTGTGTCTGTTTCCTGTCATTTCAATCTGTTGGAATCCAGAAAACCCACAAACAAACAGCAAACCAACTAAATGGCATATTAAATAAAAGTACTTTATTTTTAACTCTTGTTTTTAATATTTTCCAAGCTGTCCTCTTTTTTCCACTGCAGTGTTTTTCTTTGGACAGAAAAAATCCCTTGCCAGATGATGTGACTTGACAAGGAAAACACAACTTACACACAATGGAGATATAAAAGCTAAACATACCAAGCCCCATTATCACAATCATCATCATTTATTTTCTGTTTATTTTTGCGTCAGATTGTTTTCAGAAGGGTGAGAACATTATCTCAGATCTCCTGGTCAGTTTGGTGCCCTACCATTTATTATCTTTCCTTTCTTATGATCTGTCCTTTCTGTAGCTCCTCTGCTGAATTGTTGCTCTTGGATCTGCCTCCTTCACCTGATTTTTTTTTTTTTCCTGGTATTGTGAGGGGGTTGTGTTGCTTTGTTTTTTTTTCTTGGTGGTTGTTCTGTTTGCCTATTTTGTTGTGTAGCAGTTTTGGCTTAGTTATTTGATTTGGGGTTTTTCCCTCAGTTATTGCTAGGAATGAGCTTGTATTTTATTTATTTGTACTGTAAAGGTTTGAAGCACAGGTGCTGCGCATAGAGGTTGGTTTTGGTTTTTGAAGTCATCTCAGACACAGCCCTTTGACTCTGAGGACTGTGTTCTCTCAGACAGCAGCAAATTGTGCACGGATAGGAAATTTGTAGTTCCTATCTCCATTCGACACAGCAAAATGTAAAGTGGTTGGGATGGTACCAATTCTAGCCTTTATTTTGCCTTATTTTGCTGCCATGCCATACAATTGTGTCAGATTCATTAAACCTGGTCCTTCCAGCATGGGGTGTGCAAGAATGATCCCTTAGCTCGTGTGTGGATCGGGTGTGTACCAGGCTGTCACCTGGACTGTCACCCATAGCCAGCCTCTGTCTGCAAAGAGAACAGGGAGCTGCAGCTCTGAGCAACTCAGAAACAGACCAAATCCCTCATTTATATCAGTTACTTTACAGAAGCATTTGCTGATAATAGAGCTTTATATTCCAGAGGTGGAAAAAAAGAACCCTGTCAGTTTGCTTTGGTTTTGAAGTGAAGAGACACTTCTCAACAGGTTCCACCTCTGCTCCTCGTCTGAATTAAAAGCAGAGTAAAACGCTTCTGTTGGCCACATCAAACCAACACAGGTTTCCTCAATCTGTGAAAGACAGAAGAGTGTAAAGATTATTTCATTTTACAGTACTTACAGTCTTCTAATTCAGCCATGCGATAATTTTGCCATTATTCACTAGATCGAATAACTGGAAAAAACCTGGAAATAAAGGTTTTTTCAAACTAAGTTTAAAAAATGTGAATGAATCTCATAAACAAAACCATGTAATCAAAATAGAGTAATTTCAACTTCTCAAAGCCCTTTGATCATGCAGCCCTGCACCCCAGTCACGTGCAGTGCAGCCTCAGCTGCCCCTTTGAGCCCAGAGCTGCCAAGGGTCAGGGCTGGGATGAACATTCACCCAGTTTTGGCTCCAGGACTGATTGGGAATCAATCCAGAACAGGGCTGACACACAAAGTCACAAGGCCAAAGCCAAACCTTCATTAGGTTAGATTTGTATTAATACTGAATTGTAGGAAATTTGCTCCTTCTGTAGCACAACTGCTACCATGAAACATTACATGATCTAAGAAATAACCATCCTAAACTGTATTGCCAAATATTACTGTGAAGTTGCTTTGCCTCTGCCCGCTGCTCCTGGGGCTGCTCTTGGCCAGGCAGCCTCAGAGGGAGCCAACACTGGCTGCAGCCCCAGCAGGTTCCACAGGACAGGGCCCAGCAAGGCCAGTTAAAGCACTGGGCAGCAACAGAACCCTCAGCACAGTTCTTTGGACAACCATGGCTTAGCCACAACTCCACAGCAGCAAGACTACGAGTCAGGCTGTCCATGCTACGAGCAGAGTTTGAAGAAAATCGTGGAGAAAAATCAGCAACTTACTGTCTTATCTCATACAGCTTCCGCAGCCCAAAATAGCATCCTATGAGGACAAGTGGGGCAGTGAACAGTGTCACGGCTGTGCCTGTCATGCAGGCCCTGTGCACATCCTGGGGGCAGACAATTCTTGAGGGGCGTGCTGCATCCAGGACATATATTCCTGTTCCAGTGAGAACGTCTGTGGGAGCAATGGAGAGTGTGAGCCCGTGCTGTGCTGCACTACTGAGCTGGCAGCACGGTGCATACGGCCAGGACATTCTCTGTTTGCCCCAGAGCTGGAGCCTGCAGACACCTTGCTGCCCCATGGCACAGGCTGTGCCAGTCAACAAAGCCCAGAAGGCAGGAGGAGAGCCCGGGGGCAGCACAGCTGCTTGGGCAGTCGCTCCTTTGAGGGACACGGGCCAAACCCATCCCTGAGCAGCCACTGCCACCCCTGACCCTTCTTGCCCTGTGACAGCTGCCCCAGCCCAAGGGGACAGAGCCAGGCACTGTCAGGACACACAACATCTGTCCAGATCACTGATCTGGTCCAGGTACTTGGCTACCTCCAGGGATTTCTTGTCTCCTATGTCTTGGTTCTTCCCTTTTGGAGGAGCTTAAAGCAAAGTAGTTCCACTTGATGTGGATGGATCCAACAAAAGCAGTGCTCAGCCTGTGGGGTCAGCAGGGACACACTACTCACCCCTGTGACTGGAGCCAGGTTGGCATGCAACATCCAGCCCTGGATCTGGAAACATCTTCCCTGCAGACACACCTGTAACTCCACAGTCACAGAACCTTCTGTCACCTGATTGTTGCCAGGTTTTCAATGATTATTCTCTGAGGAAAAGTTGACACCCTACCTGCAGAAACTCCCAATGGTTCTAACCCATCTTCCATCCCAGCTGCTGGAGAAACCTTCCCAGCACGCTCATCTAGAAGGGAGCAGAGATCAGAACCATTTCCATTTTGTGCTGGGATCTCCTTCTGCCTTAGCAAACTGGGCACTGCAAAAAGGTCAGGTAAGGCCATGGGAACCAGATGTCCATGGACATGGCCAAAGGTGCAGAGGGGCCTGTGGAGCTCTGGGATGGCTCCTGGTCCCTCTCCACACTCTTTGCAGGCCCTGAGCAACATTCCTAAAGAGGAGGCACTACCAAGCAGCAGAGATGGCAGCTGAAGCCTCAGCAGGGCTCAGGCCCAGAGGCACAGCAATTACCTCCTGGGACTGTGCCTGGCATCACCTCTCTTCCTGCAGCAGGGGCTGGCATGGAGCCTCTGCTTCCTCCAAGAAGTGCTGCCTTCAGCACAGCCTTTCGGTTCATCGCTGGAGAAAGGAAGAGCCACAGCTGGATCAGATGGAATTGTGGAATTGTTCCCCACTGGGGAGGGGGCATCTTCATGAGACAATACTGGTGAAAGTCATGGATAAGCAACAGGCAAATGCCCAGGCTCTTGGGGCTGGCTATAACCCTCCCTCCTCTAAACAGCCAACCTCAGGATGTGCTGGCACAAAGGGAAATTTCAGGGAACTCTGGGTGTGCCACGCCCAAAATACAGTGTGGGCTCCCTGTCAGCTGATGCCAAATCCCTTCCTGCACAGGCTGGGCAGACGATGCAGCCAGGCCAGGCTGGCAAACAGCCCTGCAGGCTGTGAAAGCAGCAGCAGCAGTGGGGCAGACAGGCTGCCATGCATCCCTTCCTGCTGTGCCGGGCACAGCATGTGCAGATGTGCAGAGAAACCCCGCGGCTGCTGAGTGTCAGGGGAAGGCTGAGGGAAATGTACCCACCACGACGTCTCTCCAGATCACTCAGCATCTGGTCCAGATGTTTGACTGCCTCCAGGGATTTCTCGTCTCCTATGTCTTGGTTCTTCCCTGTTGGAGGAACTTAAAATTCCACTTGATGTGGATGAATGCCACAAAACCAGTGTTCAGCCTGTGGGGTCAGTAGGGACACACTACTCACCCCTGTGACTGGAATCAGGTTGGTGTGCAACATCCAGCCCTGGATCTGGAAACATCTTCCCTGCAGACACACCTGTAACTCCACAGTCACAGAACCTTCTGTCACCTGATTGTTGCCAGGTTTTCAATGATTATTCTCTGAGGAAAAGTTGAGACCCTACCCGCAGAAACTCCCAATGGTTCTAACCCATCTTCCATCCCAGCTGCTGGAGAAACCTTCCCAGCACGCTCATCTAGAAGGGAGCACAGATCAGAACCATTTCCATTTTGTGCTGGGATCCCATTCTGCCTTAGCAAACTGGGCACTGGAATAAGGTCGGGTAAGGCCATGGGAGCCAGATGTCCACGGACATGGCCAAAGCTGCAGAGAAGCCTGTGGAGCTCTGGGATGGCTCCAGATCTCTCTCCATACTCTTTGCAGGCCTTGTGCAACATCCCTAGAGAGGAGGCACTACCAAGCAGCAGAGATGGCAGCTGAAGCCTCAGCAGGGCTCAGGCCCAGAGGCACAGCAATTACCTCCTGGGACTGTGCCTGGCATCACCTCTCTTCCTGCAGCAGGGGCTGGCATGGAGCCTCTGCTTCCTCCAAGAAGTGCTGCCTTCAGCACAACCTTTCGGTTCATCACTAGAGAAAGGAAGAGCCACAGCTGGATCAGATGGAATTGTTCCCCATTGAGGGGGAGGCATCTTCATGAGACAATACTGGTCAAAGTCATGGATAAGGAACAGGCAAATGCCCAGGCTCTTGGGGCTAGCTATAGCTGTCCCTCCTCTAAACAGCCACCCCTCAGGATGTGCTGGCACACAGGGAATTGCAGGGATCACTGGGTGTGCAAGGCCCACGGTGCAGTTTGGGCTCTCTGTCAGCTGATGCCAAATCCCTTCCTGCACAGGCTGGGCAGAAGCTGCAGCCAGGCCAGGCTGGGACACAACCTCGCAGGCTGTGAAAGCATTTCTGCCTTCCACTCAGGAGCAAGGGCCAAGGCCCCACGTGTCTGCAGTGGCCCCACACTGGGATGGAAGGAGCCCCTTGAAGGGCAGTCAGGGGAGAAGGGACTCCCAGGAGCTGCCAGCAGCTCTGACCTGAGCCACAGCCAGGGCTGGGGCTTGGCAGTGGCAGCGGGAGCAGCTCAGGCTGCCTGGGGCTGGCAAAGGAGCTGCACAAGGCACAGCCCCGGGGCACAGCCCTGGGCCCGGCCCCTTCCCTCTCTGCTCTTCTCTGTGGCTGCACAGAGCACACAGAGGGAGACACTGGCATTGCACATGGGAAGAGCATTGACACCTAAATGTTCCTTCCTCCCACTGACAGCGATCCTGTGGGATCATCAGAACTCCAGAAGCGAGCAGGGTAAGATTTCCAGAATCTCTCAAACCTGAGAGGATCTTAAGTGCCTGAATGAGCTCTTCCCACGCTGACAATGACTTTTCTGTCAGTAAAAGGATGCTGAGAACTTGCCTCCAGTATGTCCCAAACTATTGAAACCCTCATCCATCCAAGTTCCAGAAATAACATTCCCAGCAGGCTCATCTAGAAGGGAGCAAACATCAGAAGCATTTACATGGAGTTCTGGGATCCACTTCTGCCTTAGGGAACTGGGCACTGCACGGGGGTCAGGTAGGGCCTTGGGAGACAGATATCAGTAGACATGACCAAAAGTACGGAAGGGCCTGTGGAGCTGTGGGCTGGCTCCTGGTCTCTGTCCCTCTTTGCAGGCCCTGTGCAACGTCCCTGGTCAGGCGTCTGGAGCAAGCCAGGGCCCATCGGGATTGTCTCCCTCCAACAGAGGAAAGCCTCCCTAAATCTTTATGAAAAACCATTCCCAATGCATCCTGGGGAGAAGGGAAGAAAAGGGGAAAGGGGAGCCAGTCTGCCAGCTCACCTGCTCCCTGTGCTGGCCATGGAGCAGCCTGGGCAGCCTGGGCAGGCAGGACCACTGCCAGGAGGAGCAGGAGGAAGAGGCGCAGAGCAAGGGCCATGGTGCCTTGCCCTCTGCCAGTCCTGCAGCTCTTGCTGCCACCACTGTCCTGACACAGCTGTGCCAATGTCAGCACCACTGCTGCCACCACCGCCACTGCCACAGCAGTTGTGGTCAGGGACTGAGTGGTTGGTGGTTGTGGTGCTGTGCAAGCACGGGGCTCTGGGACCTCTGTGAGCTCAGAACCTGCCGTGACCTCAGCCTGCTGTGGCCCCAGACACTTCTGTGACCTCAGGGCCAGGCTGGAGTTGTGTGGGTTGTAGGATCTGCCTTCTTCAGGAGGGAGCTCATCTTGCCCGGCTGATCTCACAGGCTGGGGGATGAAGGGATGGCGAGCAGCCCTACCAAGAAGGACAGTAGAAGGTGCTGAAGATTAGGTGCTGGACATGAGTGATCCAGGTGCATCCAGAGGAGTGTGCCCAGCAGGTTGAAGGATTCCACCCCTCTGCTCTGGTGTAGCTCCATCTGCAGTCCTGCCTCCAGATCTGGGTCCCCAACACAGGAAGGACACGGTCCTGTTGGAGCCAGTCCAGAGGAGGGATAAAATACTCTGAGGGCTGGAGCTCCTCTGCTTTGGAGACAGGCTGGGACAGCTGAGGGTGTTCAGCCTGGAAGAGAGAAGGCTCCAGGGAGACCTTATTGCTGCCTTTCGGTACCTTAAGTGAGCTTGAAAAAAGAGATTGGACAGAATTTTTCATAGGGCCTGTTGTGACAAAACTAAGGGGGAATGGTTTTCGTCTAAGAGATGATTCTAGATTCAGACTAGACATAAGAAAGATATTTATTACACTGTGGTTTTGAAAGCCTGGCACAGGTTGCCCAGAGAGGTGGGCATCCATCCCTGCAGACATTCAAGCTCTTGCTCTGAGCAACCTGATGTAGTTAGAGGTGTCCCTGCTCACTGCACAGCACTGGACTAGATGGCCTTTAAATGTCCCTTCCAACCCGAGCCATTCTGTGCTCCCTTGCACCATCAAAGCAGTGCTGGATTAATCTGGGGTGATGATGCTGGCAGCTGTATTTTGGGAGTTGTGTCTATCCTAATTCCTGGTCCCTGTCCCCATTTCTGGTCCAGTCCTGTATTCCTGGTCCCATTCCCAGTCTGTGTCCCCTGATCCTGGTCCCTATCCCCCTTCCCTGTTCCCAGTCCCTGTCCCCATTCCTGTGCCCATTCCCAGTCCCATTCCCAAGGGTCGCCTCTCCCATGGGGCCCTGAGGGCTCCACAGGTGGTGCTGGCTGTGCCACCCGTCCCGTTCAGCCCTGCTGCTGTCCTTGGCCAGATGCAGAGAGCACAAGGCTATGGACATTTCTTAGAGCCCCTGACAGTTTCAAAGGGAATGTGCAGCTCATTCCCAGGGTGAGAAGGGAAGGCATCTTCTAAAGGATTTGAGGTTTCACAGACATTAGACTCCCAGTCCTGCCTGGAGCTGGCAGGGCACAAAGCATCCTCTTGCTTCATGGTATTTTCACCACTATTTGAAGTAACAATATTGGAAAGAAATCCCCAAATCTTCTTAAAAAAGGTTACTAAGACCAGTAAGATGGATCAATGCTATCAGCTTATTTACAAAGTAAGAGCTGAGTTCTCTGTTTCATAATATCGGTTTCCTCTTAATTCAAAATTACAGAAGATTTTTCACTGCACACTTGGATTTTGTTTTTATCTTTCACATTTTATAGAGGTTTGTCCATTTATTTTCTTTTAAAACAGACAACATGTCCTACAAAAGCAATGTGCTGTGCTGCTGGTTCCCACGTGGAGCAGCTCCCTTCCTGCTGGCTGAGCTGCTCAGGCAGAGCCCAGCAGCTCCTGGCCCTGCAGGGCTGAGGCTTTCCCCGTGGCTGGGCACAGACTGATGGATCAGCACTGCTGAACACGGGGACACACACAGGGAGCAGCAGCAGCTGCCTTTGTGCACCTGAAGCTGTGAGGCCCAAACTCTGAGCAGACAGGGCTGTCAAAGACTGGCAGGCTCTCTGTTGGCTCTGCTGCCCCACTTGTGCCTGGCCCAGCTGTGTGTGGGGCAGAGGGAGAACAAGGGGCAGCTCCCTGACAGCCCCCAGCCCAGTGTCCCCATCTGTCCCCAGAGCTTTGGCCACTGTCAGCACCCTCTGCTCCAGCCACTGCTTCTGCTGGCACTGCCAGCAACACCCAAATTGGGGCTGATCCCGAGGGAACAGCAGCAGGGCCTGGGTCTGATCCCTGTCTCTGGGGCAGGCCTGGATAAATGACCCCACAGCAGCAGCAGCACATGGAGCTGCCTTTCAGCACAGCCCCTGCCACTGTTCCCTCCCGGCAGCAGCGGTGTCACAGCAGCATGAGGCACCTGGGAGCCCCCAGTGCCAGCAGGGACTTGAGATGGCAGCCCTGGGCTCCTGCAGGTTGTGCAAGGAGCAGAGGTGGGCACTGCCTCTCCATGTGGAGCTTCCAGCTGGAAAAGGCTGCTGTGAGCAGGCAGCTGCAAGGGCAGAGCCAGGAAGGGCTCGAGCCCTTGGTCTGTGCCAGTTCCACAGTGCTGGGCAGCAGCCACCGAGCACAGAGGAACAGAGGGCACAGCAAGGGGGACACAACCAGTGCAGGTCAGAGCCTGGAGAGAGCCAGAGCTGGGAGCAGGAACAGCTGCTTCATTGCACTCCTGGAGAAAGCTCTTGGCTGGTTCAAAGTGCTGAAAGGCATGAAGGTGTAACAGACAGACCCAAGTTTCCCTCATTTGCCTCAGGACTGTCACAAGGACAGAGACTCAGACCCTGTGGACTCCATTGGCTTTGGACAGGGGCTCTGGCCTGGTCAGGGTGGATGCTTGCCAAGGGATTGTTTGCAGCTGTGCTTGTTGTACCCCACGGTACACTGCTCCAGGCAGGTACAGGTGTGCTTGTTGTATCCCACAGTACACTGCTCCAGGCAGGTACAGGTGTGCTTGTTGTATCCCACGGTACACTGCTCCAGGCAGGTACTGTCCAGCAGTGCCATGTTCTGCAGGTTTATACCTGCTTCTAGGGACAATGTTTCTCCTCCACACAACTGCACTGCTCAGCTTATTGATTTATTAAAATATCAATATCAATTTAATATCGATACCCAACTGTGACAGACAAAAGACTCTCTAACACTTAAGTTAGAAAGTGTATGTTTATTGACGGCCGGGCAGCTGTGTGGGATAGCTCTCCAATATACACTGCAGAGATCACAGGTAATTACAGAGCCTTTTATCCACAAGAATGTTGAATACACAAAATACAAATGCATATTCATACCCTTGTCACCTCCTCTTCTCCGCTTCGTATGCTAATTGACAAAAAGGCTATTAAGCATGTGTAGTTTTGTTCTTTGAAATGAGTCGGGGGTCTTATGTGGGGAGTGGTCACCAAGAGGAGGAAGTAAAACTAGTCTTCCTCATTCTAAACTTTCAACCTTTGATGGATACATGATAAACGACTCCTTTGAGTTTCCTGTTCCCCAGACTGTTTCTAGAGATAGAGGGTCTGCAATCATCTTGTGTTTTTGGGATCTATTGATCAATTTCCCTGTTTTTCGTTACAAGCCCAGCTTACACAAACATAAACTTGACAGGCAATGAGTTATTAGATCCGGGATAGCTTATCTAAAATCTGGTCTCTCTCTTAACCATCCTCTGAATTTTAACTGATTTCAGCAAAGCTTATTTTTCCCAGCTAAGTCAGAAATATCTTCAAAATTAGTGTCTCACTATATTTATTTCCATTCCTAATAATAACATTTTTACCACTTTGTTTTCTATTGATATAAAAAAATTTATACATTTTAAGCAGCCAAGGAAATTAATGTTCATTGGTTCTATGTAACTCAATTCCGTCATTAAGTAAAGCTGTATTGATTATTTATTTCTCCCTCTTTATGCTAATTAGTAATATTTGTAGTCCTTTGTTCATATCTGTTATCTTTTTCTCAGACAGAGTCAAGGGGAGTACTTGGGGTCCACGGAGACATTTTTGGGGCACATTTGGGGCAGTTTTGGGTCTGAGGAGGGAATTTAGAGAGCACTTGAGGGTGTGGAGGACACTTGTGGGAGCCGGGTGTGCACTTGGAGGGGCACTGAGGGATTCTGACGGACCCTTCGGGGTTTGGGGGAGCCCTTGGGGGTCCCGGGGGGCCCTTGGAGCTCAGGGAGGGGAATCTGGGGCCCTGCGGGGTGCGGGCGGGCTCTTGGGGGGCTCGAACGGGGCTCTCTGGGGCGCGGGGGGTGATGGGAGTTGTAGGCGCGGGGATAATGCTGTGCAATGGGGCCGCGGAGCATCACGGGAGTTCGAGGCGCAGCGCCAATGGCTGTCGGTGTGGCGCGGGGCATGACGGGAGATGAAGTCACGGCTGCAATGGTGCTCAAAGGAATGCGCGGAGCATGATGGGAGCTGTAGTCCCAGAAGTGGCTCGGACGGGTCATTTGGGGTGCGGGAAGGCTCTTGGGGGACACTTTTGTGTCCGAGCCGCGACTTGAGGTCCTCGGGGGGAACGTCTGCGGTTCGGGAGCACTTGGGGGGAGCTCGGGGAGCTCTAACCGGGCTCTGTAGGGCGCGGGGCTCGGCACGAGTTTTAATCTCGGAACTGTGTAATGAGGGGCGCTGGGGCTGCGGGGGATGACCGGAGATGAATTCCCAGCAGTGGCTGTAACGGGAATCGGTGGGATTGGGAGCGTCCAGGAGATCCGGGGACACTTTGGGATCCCGAATGGGCTCTGAGGGGTCACTGAGGGATCCTGGAGGGTCTGGGGGACA
>JAGMWU010001165.1:0-16487 GCA_018697195.1 Certhia americana | reverse complement strand
TTTTTTTTTAATCTGACTAGCTAAACTGATACAAGAGCTCTGCACTCCCACTTGAAGCTAAGGTAATTAAAAAAAAAAACCACGACAGAATGTGCATGTTTTCCATTTTGTAGAAGCAACAATTGTTGAAACAGCAACACAGAGACCAGTTGTTAACCATACGAGGTTAAGGATGTTCCACTTAAAATTCCTATTTCTTTAAAATCCTGTGAGCAAGAATTGGTCTAAATAAAGCTGTACTAGAGGAATTATCTTTTAATTGAGGGTAAACTTGTTAATGTCTAGAAAATTGAAAAGTCATTTACTTTAAATGTAGTAGGAGAACTTTTCCAGCAATACTTGGCTCATTTAAAATCAGTGCTGTAACAAAGCAAAGCACAAAATGGTTCTGCTGGGTATAATAAAGGTTTTCTCCATTCTTTTTTGGGCACCTCAAAGCCAAGTATTTCCTTAGCTTAAGAGAAGTGTATAGACATAATGTCTAAGCATAGTTTACATTTGGCTTTCTCTTGAATTATCTGATTGATTTTCATCTACAGCATGGTAAAATAATCTTGATACAAAGTCCTTTTGAGCAATTATTCACTTGCTCCAATGTAAAATTTAATAGATAATGTTTAATGAAATGGCGAGTGCAGGAAAGCAAACGCCCTTTCTGGTTCTTCAAGTGTTCTCCGTTGAGCTGACACAAAATGTTTAGATTTTTTTTCCTGAACTTGGCCAGGTTGACAGACCAGTAGTGGTTTGGGCTGGGGTGTGAGATGTTAACACCAGGAAGTGTGGGGTGCTTCTGAATCTGGGACTTCTGTGTTTGTTTTTTTTAACAGTACAAGTTTCAAGTCCTTTGATGTTCAGATTTAGATCATATGTTGCTGTTGTTTTTGCCATAAAAACGTTCTTGGTATCTCTGATAGGCAAACTTGAGCTTTATCCAAAGGAAGAGCATGATGCTGAAATGATATGAATGGGTTCCCCTTTCAGGCCTGTCTGACAGAAGGGATGATCCTGCACAGCTACGGGATGCTGCTGCCTTGTGGAGTGGACCAGTTCCATGGAACAGAATATGTGTGCTGTCCTCAGACTAAGGTTGTGGATGAGGCTCTGTCCAAAGAGGAAGAGGATGAGGATGAAGACTATGACCTTTACAAGAGGTAGAGTTCTTACTGGTGTAGATGTTGACAGCTTTGTACAATGAAGCTGCTGCTTGGGAATATTTCACACAGCAACTCCCTTGTGGTGAGGATTGAGCAAATTTCTGTGGTTCTGAGTTTCCTGAGCCTGAAGAGGACAAATGACTTCACAATGCCCCTTTTACTGGAGGAGCTAAACACCCACTCTCCTTTAATCCCTGCAGAGATTTGGGGTCATTTAGCCTTGAGAAGAGAAGGCTCCAGGGAGACCTTAGAGCCCCTTCCAATGCCTAAACAGGCTTCAAGAGAGCTGGAAAGGGTCTTTGGACTAGGGCCTGCAGGGGCAGGACATGGGGGAATGGCTTAACCCTGCCAGAGGGCAGGTTTAGATGGGATATTGGGAAGGAACTCTTCCTGTGAGTATGGTGAGGCCCTGGCAGTCTGCCTAGAGAAGCTGTGGCTGCCCCTGGATCCCTAGAAGTGTCCAAGGCCATGTTGAATGGGGCTTGGAGCAGCCTGGGATAGTGGAAGGTGTCCCTGTACAGGGGAGGGAGTGGAACAAGATGGCCTTTAAGATCCTTCCCAACCCAAACCATTCTGCGATTCGACATCAGGAACCTGCCCCAAGGTTAGATTTTCACTTAATTGAAAAATGAAAAGAGGCCATGTGAAGCCAGAGCCGTGGAGAAGCTCTGCCTGCAGCAGCAGGAGTGTCTATAATGAGGGATGTCCCCTTGCTGTGAGTGATGGGCTAATCAATAGTTGGTACACTTATTTTTCCCATTTCTGTTGTTTCTGGAACAGATAGAAAGAATCATTACTCTAGTACATCCAGGTGATTAGCCTTAATTTTAATCTCTAATTTATTTGTGTCCCTCCAGTGAGTTCCCTACAGAGGCAGGTGTCGAAGACTTCACAGGAACAGCTGTGGAGGAAGATGAAGATGAGGATGATGAAGGGGAAGAGGAGGAGGACGTGGCAGAAGACCATGATTACTACTACGACAGCTACAAGGTTGACGACTACAATGAAGAGACCCCGACAGAGCCCAGCAGTGACAAGGCTATGGCCGAAAAAGAAGTGAGCAGTGACATGAAATGTAAGACACATTCCAGTCCACATGCCTCCTGCTCCCTTGAGATCATTCCTGTTGGCTGTCAGTTAGTGATGGGGTTTTGATCAAGTCAGTAAGTGCCACTTGGAAGTTTTATTTGCCAGATAAGTTAGCAACCAGAGGAAAGCTGATGATGCTTGTTTCAAGTTGAAATTAACTCTCTAGAGCATGGGCCATATGTTTCCAGATAAACAGTAGTTCTGCTGGCGGGAAGCCCAGTGTTTGGCATGCGGAACAAGCACCTTGTGAAGGTGCAGTGATGAGTCAGAAAAGCCGTATCTGCAAATTTTAGAAAATCTTAAAGGGTCATTTGGGGTACACTGTAGATTTAAAATCTGGTGGTTTATACCAGCTTAAAATGAGGAAGCTGAAAGTGGTGGGCCATACTGTGCAGGGATGCCATCTGGTCATTTGAGGGTGAGGAATGTCCTTGGTACTGCCTTTGCATAAAAACTTCTTTTCCACAAAAGAAAGGCAGCCAGCACAACTGCCACAAGTTTATTATATGTTAAGGTATTCTTTTCTGCAGTAGTAGAATCTATGTTGCTGGCAGCTTTCGTTGAGTGGTAGGTGCCCTTGCAGAGGGCTCATGGTATGGTGCCCTCAGCATTATGTGATGTCCTACACTTCGCATGTAGAAGTGTCTGCAGAGGAGGGAGGAGCAGAGAGGGAATGAAATTCAATTAGCTACAGATCACTGAATCATTGCCAGCAGTTCTCACATCTTTTGGTAAAATGCCAGCATGCTGCAGATAATTTTCCTTGCTGAAACAAGGCTTAGCTCATATGTGTACAGGGCTGTTGCAGATCCTCTGTGGCAGTGTTGTTGTGTCCTCCAAGAGGCTTGGAGAAATATGATTGGGGTGTCTGTTTTGGGGGTATACAGTCTTTTTTTCCCTGAAGTATCATGAACAGTTGCTAATTTATACACTGTATCTGCTCTCTTGCCTCAAAACAGCCCAGCTGCTATTGCTGGCTCATCTTGAAGCATTCCCTGTGCCATGACTACATGAAGTTTTAATATTTGGTGCATAGATATTTCAAACCTTAAAACCTCAGTGTCTGAAGGTGGCATGGAGATCACTCCCTTTGGCCTGCTTTTTCACTTACTCCTACATCTGCCCTATAAGATGTGGAGTGTCTGTCCAGGCATAGTGCAGTGAACTGGACTTCCTTTGATTCTTTAAGCAGCCCTAATTGACTGGCTTTCCATCCTGTTGGGTTTATAGAGTGGAGGCTCTCCCACTGGGACACATGGGGCATAATGCTGTGGCATCAGCAGAACAGATTACTGCTGTCCCAGCCCCTGGTTCTGGAGAAATCTCTCACAGATGAGAGCTCCATGTAGAGACAGAGCGAGCTGCTTGGCTATCTCCAGAGCACCATGTGCAGGCATCTCCCTGTCCAGTTTGTGATGGATGCTTTGGAATGTTAAACCCCCCCAAAACTGACAGAAGCCCTTGGGTTGGTGCAGCATGGCCGGTGCCTCAGAGGAAGGGGTGAGTAGAGCCACCTCTGCATCATGTAAATTGCTCGGCAAGGCCTGTGCTCCTCACCAGCTCATGTTCTCACCCGTCTCCACACAGCTGTCTGCTCCCAGGAGGCCATGACAGGGCCCTGCCGGGCTGTGATGCCTCGTTGGTACTTCGATCCTAACAAGAGAAAATGCATTCGCTTTATATATGGAGGCTGCGGAGGCAACAGGAACAATTTTGAGTCAGAGGAGTATTGTATGGCTGTGTGTAAAAAGATGAGTAAGTCCTGCCTCCCACTGGCCTTTTGCAGCTGGCCACTGTCTGTCTGGCGTGTGGTGTCTCCTGCTCCTTCCCTTGGGCAATAGAGGACCCATCTGTAGCTTATCCCTTTGGTTCTGGTGTCTGTCCCTTTGCAGCAGTCTCCTCCTGTCTCCACTTCCCTAGGTCCATAGGGTGATGGTTGCTGGGGAAAGTGACCTTCACCATATACTCTCTGTACTCCCTGGTGACTTGCAGCTCTTGCTGAGAGCTCAGCTGGCCTCTTCCAGATCCATAGCAGGGACTAGGGGCTGTCTCTGACCTCTTATGTAACTGGCTTTTTAATCAAAATATATGTAAGGAAGCCCTTGCTTTCCCCAGTCTTGTTACCCTGCGTACATTCGACAGTAGGTTTTAAAAAGCAGGCTGCTGTTCTCCTGGTAGTAGACACTTTCTTGGTATTTTAATTTTGGAAAATATCGTACCAGTAGTACAGAATTCAGATTCCCATTTTCAGCTTGGTATGAAATACAAATCACAACTCAGTCCCTGTGTTTTTGAGTGCTTAAGGTTTTTGGCAACAATTTCAACTGGCTTTTATGTCAGAAGATAAAACTACCAGAAACATTTTAACCTCCTTATTAATCTTATTGTTGAACTCCAGCACTTCCACTTCAGCTACCATTAAAGCTTTTGAAAAGCTTTTTGTGTTATCTGGGGCTTGGCAGCCTGACTATACAGCCATAATCCTGTTTACAAAATGTGCTTCATGCAAGTGCTTTAGATTGGGCTGATCTAACCGAGGCAGTGAAAGAAAAGATGCGGATGTCAGGAGCTTTTTGTACAAAAGATTGTCCTCTTACAGAAGGATTTGGGGCTGGGAAGAGAGTTCTCTGTGTCCAAGCCTGGTTCAGAAATGCCAGGAGCAGGGCCAGAATATGGGACCGATACGACATTGTCCCTTGTACGCAACAATAATGCCTGTGTTGTATGTTGTCATTATTTCCCCCTAGTTAGAGGGAAGGTTGGTGGGTGTAGTGCATGCTAAACTCTTACCCAGTGTTCATGCTGAAGTGCCAGATAATTTTTTTTTTCTGAAGCATGCTGTTTTTAATGACATGTTGGAGGTTTTTCTACCCGAATAACTAATATGGATGACAGGTTGCCTTAAGTCTTCTTTTGTGCCTTTTGTGCCAGGCAAAGGGCAACAATAGAGTGCATCATGTTTGCCACAGATCTTTCAGAAAGGCTCTGGGATGTGTAGTTCCTAAAACTGTAGCACAGGAACACTTTCAGCACTTCCTGAACTGCAGTATATGGAATACAGAGCCCCTGATGCGGATTCTGTAGATGCTTGAAGTTCATCAGTTCTGAAATTTTGTTTTCCCCTTGTCAAATTTGGATGTCTTGAAGTTACAAACTGTCCAGTTATTGGACAAGTCACTTTGTCACACTGAGCCTCCTTCTGTTGCTGTCTTGTCTAATATTGTTGCCTGTAAGTCCTGCATGGTGCATCTGGTAGTGAAGGTAGGTTTGAATTGTAAAATACTGGGTTTGTACTGATTTATTGTCAAACTCCCTAATCATATTAATGATGGCTGGAGCCAGCTTGTCAGTGAACTGCTAATGCACAGAGTGTCACTTAAACCATCCAAAGGCAATGTGCAAGGGAAGGGAAAAGGAGTTCTTTATCCTGCCATGCCAGGCACTGTGTTTCTGGAGCTGAGAGCTGCTCACCTCAGCACTGTGCAGGCCAGTGTTTGGAGATGTGGTCATGGCTGCCATTTGGGCTGATGGAGCTGATATTGGACAGAAAATTGGCACCATAAGGATTCCAAAACAAAGGAAAGGGGTGTTTCAGTCAGCTCAGCTTGCCAGACTACTAATTAGGTAGGCATGGAGATTCCTCTCCTTGCCCTCTGCAATCCAGGATTGCAGGTTTCTGATGCTGTGCTTACCCTTCCCTCTTCATGCAGTGCCAACTGATGATGTAGATGTCTACTTTGAAACCCCTGCTGATGACAATGAGCATGCCCGCTTCCAGAAGGCCAAGGAGCAGCTGGAGGTCAGGCACCACAACCGCATGGACCGGGTGAGTATCAGCCTTCAGGCTTTGTACTGTGTAGTTGTTCACGTGTCAGGTTGCTGCCCCTGTTTTACTGGAAAAATTGATGGTGAAGTGACTTGCTTTCCACTTTCAAGCCTTCTTTGTGTTTCTTTTATCACCACACCATGGGAGTCAGATTTTTCTTCTCCAGTGTTGGGAGAAAGGAATTAGATTAGTTGCTGGGATGAAATTCTTTACTTAGAGAGTGCTGAAGCCCTGGCACAGGTTGCCCAGAGAGGTTGTGGATTCCCCAGACCTGAAAGTGTTTAAGGCCAGGTTGGACAGAGCTTGGAACCATTTGGTCTAGTAGAAGGTACCCATGGCACGGGGTCGAACAAGATGAGCTTTAAGGTCCCTTTTTGCCCAAACCCTTCTGGGATTTTGAGAAGCTTGGCTTGTTACTAAGAGGGATTAAATGCTAGGCTTAAACCTTACAAACAGCTCTTTTGTGCCTTCAAAACCCAGCCAGGCTGCATTAGGATATGCCTGTGAAGGCACATCAGGTCATAAAAATAATACTTAAATTTGTGTCTTGTTCATGTGTTTTGTCCTTTTCCTGTCCAGGTGAAAAAGGAGTGGGAGGAAGCAGAGCACCAGGCTGTAAATCTCCCCAAGGCAGAAAGGCAGACTCTGATCCAGGTAAGAGTTGAAGGACATAAAGGGGAAAGTTGCTGAGAGAGATTGCAATATTCAGATCCAAAGGACAACTGAGATGCAAGAAGAGCCTTCCTGCTCTGTCAACAACTGCCTTTTAGAGGAGGTTTGATTCAATTGCTTGCTTTGTTCTTAAAACTGGAGATGATCTGATACTATGCTAAGTCCTTTCCTACGCACACTAGTAGAAAGTGATCTCGCTCCTCAGGCGTAGTATCAGTGGAGCCAAATTGTAATTTCAGACTTTTGGCCTGTTCAGCACTAACCACTGGCCTCAGAGCCTGGTTCAGAGTCAGCTCTGGCTCTCCGGGCATACATTTCCTGCTTGGGCACACTTAGTGAAAACAGCTTAGACAGCAGATAAAGCTGGTTTGCTGCCAAAATGCTAGTCTTGTGCCTTATAAGGAGAGTTCACTTGGACTGTGAAGTTAATGAGAGATTGCAGTGTGGGATCATTAGGGGAAGGCTCTTCTGGCAGTGACAACTCCGTGAATTTCTCTCAAACCAATATACAGCTAAGTGATTGACTCCAGCTATTAAGCGCACTTTGGATTTTGTCCTGGAACACGGTTTTCTCTCTATGTTTTTTAATATAAGTTACTGTTTGGAACTATGTGCAAATCCAAAAGTTTGTCATTATCTCTGTTGAAACATAAGACTTAGTGAACTATTCTGGTTGGTTTGGAAATGAGGGTTCTGACCTTTCTAAAGAGTACAGAGAAATTTGATCTGAGGCGTGCTGATGGAAGATTCCCTATGCAATACCTTTGTAAACTTTAGTAAATTCAAATTAATGGCTCCAGGCTGAAGGAATCAATCCTGTTTTCATATTGCAGAGTCGAGGGTAAGAGTTAACATTGTGTCAGTTCTTCAGCACAGCCTGGATCTCCCAACCCCAAGGTGGTCTTTGTGTGCAAGGTCCTTTTCACTTTTCAGACCTTTGAAATGGCTCATGAAGGAAGATTGGAAGGCAAACCATCTCTGCAAATTGAGTAGTGACAAAATCTGCATTAGCATTTCTCCATGCCTTTCTATCCTAACTGTAAATGGGTTGGAAGTGGAGTTTGGCAGTCTTTGTTAATCCTAAGGGGTTTCAGGAGTTGCTAGTCACAGAGTGCATTTCACATAGATTACTTTCTTTGTTCTAGCACTTCCAGGCCATGGTAAAATCCCTGGAGAAGGAAGCAGCGAGTGAGAAGCAGCAGCTGGTGGAGACTCACCTGGCTCGTGTGGAAGCCATGCTGAATGATCGCCGTCGCATTGCCCTGGAGAACTACCTGGCTGCCCTGCAGGCTGACCCACCACGCGTAAGTTTCTTTCCAACACATTTTTCTGGTAGGATGGCAGGTGGGAATGTCTTGGTGAGAAGATTGCCTGTAACTTGCAGGCATGGGAAGGTAACTGGGAATTGGTTCCTAGGAAAGCTTCTGCATTGTGGAAGTTGGTGCTGCAGCCTTAGCAGTGGGTCTGTAATTGAATCCCTGTCCTTCTTGCCTGGAGAAAAAAACTGTTTCGTTTGGTGTCCATAAGGCACTGTTCATAAGATGTAGTGTTTTGAGTCATACAGACTTAAAATTAAGTGTTGTGAATGAAACAGGCTTAATTAAAAAAAAAACCCCAACAATATCCAGGGGGTGAGTGCAGGTGACAGATCTGTCCAACACCAAAGTAGGCTCACACCTGCAGTGCTGTTTTCAGCTGTGTGTTTGGGTTGACTCCAGTGGTTTGAGCTGTTCCCTGCTCCTGTCCTGCAGCCTCACCGCATCCTGCAGGCCCTGAAGCGCTATGTCCGTGCTGAGAACAAGGACAGGCTGCACACCATCCGCCACTACCAGCATGTCCTGGCAGTAGATCCAGAGAAGGCTGCGCAGATGAAATCCCAGGTATGAGGGGGTTTCTGTCAAGGGAGAGGCATTTTTACTCAGCCCTGGCTGTTAGGGTCTCTGGAAGCTGTGTGTTGCTGGGTACTACACTAACTTGTGGAACTCTTCCTCTCTCCTGTGCTTACCTGTCACTAGACACGCTCACTGTGTGGCTTTTCTTGGTGCCAGACTCAGTGTTAAAAATTGAAGCTCTGTTTTACACATTGTTGGTCACAGTGATAAGTTAATGGGTTTAGAACTAGGTCAGTATCAGTCAGTATCAGTTCTATGTTTCCTTTTATCAAGCACCCCTGAAATACATTTGCTGGGGACTTGGTTATCTTGAGCAGAGTTCCTCACTTGTTCCAAGTGTCTACGTCTTTCTTTCCTTAGGCTTGCTCTTCATAGTGCCTGTTCTTAATTTATAGCCCTTTCCGAGCACTATAAAGTATCGTTAACAATGTCGTTAGCTTTATCAGAAAGCCTGGTTTTGATGAGTTTATGTTGTACTATTTGTAAGAGAAAATCCACGAGCTACGGAAGTGATTCTCTGTGAGGACTGCTAACAGCTTCCTATGGACCCAACAGAACAAATCAGCTGTCTAGTTTTGAATATTGACAGCCTGTTATACCACTTAGGAGAGCTGAACACGCCTCTGTGAAATCACATTTGAAAAACAAACACTGGGAAAAACTTCCTTGTTTCCAGTCTTTGAACAGGTAACTGGACACTGGCCGGGCCGGGCTCGCTCTGCCGTACCTCACTGCCCAGCTGGCTCAGCCCGCAGCGTGGCTGGGATTCTGCCACTGCCAAGTTCCAGCCACAGCTGGCGGGTCAGACTGGATCCACTCAGCTTCAGGTGGAGCCGAGCCGGGCTCTGCTCTGGCTGTGAGCTGCCGAGCCATCCTGCTGTCACCATGGAAAATGACGTGGCTGAGAACAGAGGTAGCCCTGCAGCCCCATGGAGAAAGCAGCTCCGCAGCTGGAATTGACTGCGGCAGGGGCCGGAAAACAACCATGCAACCAGAGCAGCTGCAGCCCGGCAGAGATCATCACATAAGCATCTGCAGGCCTGGGTGAGATACTAACTCAGTGCACAGCTGAGACTCGCAGACATCAATCCTGTCTTGAGTGAGAGAAAAGGGAAAGGTGAAGACACATGAAGGAAACAACATGGAGACAGCGAGATCAGTGAAGAGGAAGTCAAATCCCAGATGAGAGGAGAATGAGGAGATGCCTTAGTCTTGGGCTGAAATTCTCTTGTAAGGCTGTGGGGAAGATAGATATATCAGACTTTTTTTTCCTGTAACTCATGGAATGCATTGTGGGGATGTTGTAACCACAGCTATGAGCAGAGGCACCCGTGTTGAAGCAAGCAGATGTCGAAGTAGCTGTGATCCAATGAGGAGCTTGAACAGAGAGAAATGAGAGAGATGAAAAACCTTGCCCCCAGGAATGGTAGAAGAAAACCTCTGTTCCCAGAGATAAAAGAAGAGAACTTTTGTTTCTATACTAGAACAGCTCATCCTTAAAACTGCACCCCGATAAGCTGAAATGACGCATTTCAGGTGGTAGTTGTGGGAAAACTACCAAATCATGGGAGGGACTGCAGATTTCTGGGTGGCTGCTATTTGTGAAAATTAAAACCACGAGAGAAGTGTTTCTTGTGGAAAAGTCTCTGTGGCATGGCGGGAGAGACTCTTCTCCCTAAGTGGACTGAATAAAGATTATTTCAGGAGTGGTAAACTGACTGAAAATACCAAATTTGTCTCTTTACGTTTACAGTGGGAAAAAGAATGAAAAGCTGGGGGGGAAGAGAAGTGTTCTGAAGGTTTATTCTGAGTTCTTCTTATTTTTTCTTTTAATTCTGTTAATTGAGTTTTCTTTGTACCGTTTAAAGTTTTGAGGCTGCTTTGCTCTCCTCCTAATCCTTATCTTGCAGCAGAAAATGAGTAAATAATTCTAGTGGGTGCACTGGTGTTTGGCCAGTACGAGACCCACTACATTAATTGGTGTGTTGTTTGGGAAGCTCAGATTGGCAAACCAAACTGGCTACACTTAAATTGGTGTTTCTGTCTGGTTCAACCGAAACTGCTTGCACACTTGCACAGAGTGCAGGTTGCGGGATTTCTGATGGAGGCTTTATTTGCTGTTGGAAGCTGGAGGAGTGTGAACTTTGGCTGTTGTATTTTTCAGTAGGTGAGTTTGTAAGTGACGTCCTGCTGGTTCCTGAGAAATGCCGGTTCTTCCACAAGGAGCGCATGGATGTGTGTGAAAGCCACCAGCACTGGCACACTGTGGCAAAGGAGGTAATGGAGTCACTGAGACCAGAGTGTTTATTCTGGATCTGTCCACTTTGATGCTTGTAGTGTTGAAGTGTTTCTCTCTGTATTGCTTTTCCCATGTTCCAGTCAATGAACTGAGGCAGACAGCAAGGAAATAAAAATTTTAAATAATCAAGTGACTTAAAAAATCTGGGTAGCAATTGAGTTAACTCTTCATGAAAGGCTGTCTTAAATAGCTTATCCATATCACAGAGCTAGGAATTGAAATCAGCTCTCTGGGATACTGTTTTAACCGATGGTTCATCCGTCTTCCTTTTCTCTTTCCAAGGAGATAGAGTGGGCAAAGGATAGTTCCTCTTTTTCTTGCACATTTTGCTTTAATGAGCCTTCTGCTGCTGGGGATTTGATTGTGAGGGCTTGCCTGGGAGCAATCTTGAGTTTTGTTGAGACTGATTAGTGGAGGTTTTACATAAGAGATGGGTGATATTCTCAGAATAATTTCAGCCCATGGTTTTGGGGGGTGGGTTTGTGTTTTTTTTTAATCTGACTAGCTAAACTGATACAAGAGCTCTGCACTCCCACTTGAAGCTAAGGTAATTAAAAAAAAAAACCACGACAGAATGTGCATGTTTTCCATTTTGTAGAAGCAACAATTGTTGAAACAGCAACACAGAGACCAGTTGTTAACCATACGAGGTTAAGGATGTTCCACTTAAAATTCCTATTTCTTTAAAATCCTGTGAGCAAGAATTGGTCTAAATAAAGCTGTACTAGAGGAATTATCTTTTAATTGAGGGTAAACTTGTTAATGTCTAGAAAATTGAAAAGTCATTTACTTTAAATGTAGTAGGAGAACTTTTCCAGCAATACTTGGCTCATTTAAAATCAGTGCTGTAACAAAGCAAAGCACAAAATGGTTCTGCTGGGTATAATAAAGGTTTTCTCCATTCTTTTTTGGGCACCTCAAAGCCAAGTATTTCCTTAGCTTAAGAGAAGTGTATAGACATAATGTCTAAGCATAGTTTACATTTGGCTTTCTCTTGAATTATCTGATTGATTTTCATCTACAGCATGGTAAAATAATCTTGATACAAAGTCCTTTTGAGCAATTATTCACTTGCTCCAATGTAAAATTTAATAGATAATGTTTAATGAAATGGCGAGTGCAGGAAAGCAAACGCCCTTTCTGGTTCTTCAAGTGTTCTCCGTTGAGCTGACACAAAATGTTTAGATTTTTTTTCCTGAACTTGGCCAGGTTGACAGACCAGTAGTGGTTTGGGCTGGGGTGTGAGATGTTAACACCAGGAAGTGTGGGGTGCTTCTGAATCTGGGACTTCTGTGTTTGTTTTTTTTAACAGTACAAGTTTCAAGTCCTTTGATGTTCAGATTTAGATCATATGTTGCTGTTGTTTTTGCCATAAAAACGTTCTTGGTATCTCTGATAGGCAAACTTGAGCTTTATCCAAAGGAAGAGCATGATGCTGAAATGATATGAATGGGTTCCCCTTTCAGGCCTGTCTGACAGAAGGGATGATCCTGCACAGCTACGGGATGCTGCTGCCTTGTGGAGTGGACCAGTTCCATGGAACAGAATATGTGTGCTGTCCTCAGACTAAGGTTGTGGATGAGGCTCTGTCCAAAGAGGAAGAGGATGAGGATGAAGACTATGACCTTTACAAGAGGTAGAGTTCTTACTGGTGTAGATGTTGACAGCTTTGTACAATGAAGCTGCTGCTTGGGAATATTTCACACAGCAACTCCCTTGTGGTGAGGATTGAGCAAATTTCTGTGGTTCTGAGTTTCCTGAGCCTGAAGAGGACAAATGACTTCACAATGCCCCTTTTACTGGAGGAGCTAAACACCCACTCTCCTTTAATCCCTGCAGAGATTTGGGGTCATTTAGCCTTGAGAAGAGAAGGCTCCAGGGAGACCTTAGAGCCCCTTCCAATGCCTAAACAGGCTTCAAGAGAGCTGGAAAGGGTCTTTGGACTAGGGCCTGCAGGGGCAGGACATGGGGGAATGGCTTAACCCTGCCAGAGGGCAGGTTTAGATGGGATATTGGGAAGGAACTCTTCCTGTGAGTATGGTGAGGCCCTGGCAGTCTGCCTAGAGAAGCTGTGGCTGCCCCTGGATCCCTAGAAGTGTCCAAGGCCATGTTGAATGGGGCTTGGAGCAGCCTGGGATAGTGGAAGGTGTCCCTGTACAGGGGAGGGAGTGGAACAAGATGGCCTTTAAGATCCTTCCCAACCCAAACCATTCTGCGATTCGACATCAGGAACCTGCCCCAAGGTTAGATTTTCACTTAATTGAAAAATGAAAAGAGGCCATGTGAAGCCAGAGCCGTGGAGAAGCTCTGCCTGCAGCAGCAGGAGTGTCTATAATGAGGGATGTCCCCTTGCTGTGAGTGATGGGCTAATCAATAGTTGGTACACTTATTTTTCCCATTTCTGTTGTTTCTGGAACAGATAGAAAGAATCATTACTCTAGTACATCCAGGTGATTAGCCTTAATTTTAATCTCTAATTTATTTGTGTCCCTCCAGTGAGTTCCCTACAGAGGCAGGTGTCGAAGACTTCACAGGAACAGCTGTGGAGGAAGATGAAGATGAGGATGATGAAGGGGAAGAGGAGGAGGACGTGGCAGAAGACCATGATTACTACTACGACAGCTACAAGGTTGACGACTACAATGAAGAGACCCCGACAGAGCCCAGCAGTGACAAGGCTATGGCCGAAAAAGAAGTGAGCAGTGACATGAAATGTAAGACACATTCCAGTCCACATGCCTCCTGCTCCCTTGAGATCATTCCTGTTGGCTGTCAGTTAGTGATGGGGTTTTGATCAAGTCAGTAAGTGCCACTTGGAAGTTTTATTTGCCAGATAAGTTAGCAACCAGAGGAAAGCTGATGATGCTTGTTTCAAGTTGAAATTAACTCTCTAGAGCATGGGCCATATGTTTCCAGATAAACAGTAGTTCTGCTGGCGGGAAGCCCAGTGTTTGGCATGCGGAACAAGCACCTTGTGAAGGTGCAGTGATGAGTCAGAAAAGCCGTATCTGCAAATTTTAGAAAATCTTAAAGGGTCATTTGGGGTACACTGTAGATTTAAAATCTGGTGGTTTATACCAGCTTAAAATGAGGAAGCTGAAAGTGGTGGGCCATACTGTGCAGGGATGCCATCTGGTCATTTGAGGGTGAGGAATGTCCTTGGTACTGCCTTTGCATAAAAACTTCTTTTCCACAAAAGAAAGGCAGCCAGCACAACTGCCACAAGTTTATTATATGTTAAGGTATTCTTTTCTGCAGTAGTAGAATCTATGTTGCTGGCAGCTTTCGTTGAGTGGTAGGTGCCCTTGCAGAGGGCTCATGGTATGGTGCCCTCAGCATTATGTGATGTCCTACACTTCGCATGTAGAAGTGTCTGCAGAGGAGGGAGGAGCAGAGAGGGAATGAAATTCAATTAGCTACAGATCACTGAATCATTGCCAGCAGTTCTCACATCTTTTGGTAAAATGCCAGCATGCTGCAGATAATTTTCCTTGCTGAAACAAGGCTTAGCTCATATGTGTACAGGGCTGTTGCAGATCCTCTGTGGCAGTGTTGTTGTGTCCTCCAAGAGGCTTGGAGAAATATGATTGGGGTGTCTGTTTTGGGGGTATACAGTCTTTTTTTCCCTGAAGTATCATGAACAGTTGCTAATTTATACACTGTATCTGCTCTCTTGCCTCAAAACAGCCCAGCTGCTATTGCTGGCTCATCTTGAAGCATTCCCTGTGCCATGACTACATGAAGTTTTAATATTTGGTGCATAGATATTTCAAACCTTAAAACCTCAGTGTCTGAAGGTGGCATGGAGATCACTCCCTTTGGCCTGCTTTTTCACTTACTCCTACATCTGCCCTATAAGATGTGGAGTGTCTGTCCAGGCATAGTGCAGTGAACTGGACTTCCTTTGATTCTTTAAGCAGCCCTAATTGACTGGCTTTCCATCCTGTTGGGTTTATAGAGTGGAGGCTCTCCCACTGGGACACATGGGGCATAATGCTGTGGCATCAGCAGAACAGATTACTGCTGTCCCAGCCCCTGGTTCTGGAGAAATCTCTCACAGATGAGAGCTCCATGTAGAGACAGAGCGAGCTGCTTGGCTATCTCCAGAGCACCATGTGCAGGCATCTCCCTGTCCAGTTTGTGATGGATGCTTTGGAATGTTAAACCCCCCCAAAACTGACAGAAGCCCTTGGGTTGGTGCAGCATGGCCGGTGCCTCAGAGGAAGGGGTGAGTAGAGCCACCTCTGCATCATGTAAATTGCTCGGCAAGGCCTGTGCTCCTCACCAGCTCATGTTCTCACCCGTCTCCACACAGCTGTCTGCTCCCAGGAGGCCATGACAGGGCCCTGCCGGGCTGTGATGCCTCGTTGGTACTTCGATCCTAACAAGAGAAAATGCATTCGCTTTATATATGGAGGCTGCGGAGGCAACAGGAACAATTTTGAGTCAGAGGAGTATTGTATGGCTGTGTGTAAAAAGATGAGTAAGTCCTGCCTCCCACTGGCCTTTTGCAGCTGGCCACTGTCTGTCTGGCGTGTGGTGTCTCCTGCTCCTTCCCTTGGGCAATAGAGGACCCATCTGTAGCTTATCCCTTTGGTTCTGGTGTCTGTCCCTTTGCAGCAGTCTCCTCCTGTCTCCACTTCCCTAGGTCCATAGGGTGATGGTTGCTGGGGAAAGTGACCTTCACCATATACTCTCTGTACTCCCTGGTGACTTGCAGCTCTTGCTGAGAGCTCAGCTGGCCTCTTCCAGATCCATAGCAGGGACTAGGGGCTGTCTCTGACCTCTTATGTAACTGGCTTTTTAATCAAAATATATGTAAGGAAGCCCTTGCTTTCCCCAGTCTTGTTACCCTGCGTACATTCGACAGTAGGTTTTAAAAAGCAGGCTGCTGTTCTCCTGGTAGTAGACACTTTCTTGGTATTTTAATTTTGGAAAATATCGTACCAGTAGTACAGAATTCAGATTCCCATTTTCAGCTTGGTATGAAATACAAATCACAACTCAGTCCCTGTGTTTTTGAGTGCTTAAGGTTTTTGGCAACAATTTCAACTGGCTTTTATGTCAGAAGATAAAACTACCAGAAACATTTTAACCTCCTTATTAATCTTATTGTTGAACTCCAGCACTTCCACTTCAGCTACCATTAAAGCTTTTGAAAAGCTTTTTGTGTTATCTGGGGCTTGGCAGCCTGACTATACAGCCATAATCCTGTTTACAAAATGTGCTTCATGCAAGTGCTTTAGATTGGGCTGATCTAACCGAGGCAGTGAAAGAAAAGATGCGGATGTCAGGAGCTTTTTGTACAAAAGATTGTCCTCTTACAGAAGGATTTGGGGCTGGGAAGAGAGTTCTCTGTGTCCAAGCCTGGTTCAGAAATGCCAGGAGCAGGGCCAGAATATGGGACCGATACGACATTGTCCCTTGTACGCAACAATAATGCCTGTGTTGTATGTTGTCATTATTTCCCCCTAGTTAGAGGGAAGGTTGGTGGGTGTAGTGCATGCTAAACTCTTACCCAGTGTTCATGCTGAAGTGCCAGATAATTTTTTTTT
>JAGMWU010001159.1:0-10581 GCA_018697195.1 Certhia americana | reverse complement strand
CCCCATAACCAGCCCAGCACAGGGTCTGTGGGGCTCACACACTGCCCAGCCCCACAACCAGCCCAGCTCAGGGTCAGTGGGGCTCACACACTGCCCAGCCCCATAACCAGCCCAGCACAGGGTCTGTGGGGCTCACACACTGCCCAGCCCCACAACCAGCCCAGCACACTCTCCCTGTGGCTCAGGGTCCCTGTGGCTCACACCGCTGTGCACTGCCCAGCCCCACAGCACACGGCCACTGCACGGCCCCACACGGGGCACAGGGACCCCAGTGATCCCCCCTGCTCCCAAGAACTGCCCTCCTGCCCCAGCCCCATGCTGCCACCTCATTTCACTGGAAGTGCTGGGAAAACACAGCTGTTAATACTCTTAACTGTTTTGGAGCTATTACACGGTATTTACAGACATGCCAGGGTAACTTAATCCAGTGGCCCCTCAGAGCACTGCTTCAATGCTGCAGGTGAAACTCTAACACATCCAGCCAATTGTGTACTCTGCACAAGGAAATTTGTGTTCTGATCCCTTCTGCAATCACATTCCACCCTGAAGCATGATACTCACTTGTGCTGGTCTCAGCATGCTTCACTGTACATAATATTGATGGTAAAAGTACTCAGCCTTTTGGAAAACATGCCCACTTTAGAAGAGAAATAGCCACCAGACAAACCAAAAAGCAAAGCAGAAACACCCCACGGTACTGCAGCCTGTGGAGCGTGACTGCACTGAGTTGCCATGTGCAAACACCCTCCAGGTGAGCAGGGAGCACCTGGGGCACACACCTTACTGCTGAGATCCTCGGTGTGACAAACAACAAGGGTTTTTACCTACAGGAAGGGACATGCCAAAGGAGGAGTTTCCCCTGACTGGTCTTGCTGAAGGGGTGGGTGTGGACAGGCTTCAGCCACTGCAGGATGAAGGGCAAGGTGAAGATCACCATAATTCATGTGAGCAGGGATGACCCCAAGGGCACAAAGCACCACAGGCCACAGTCCATGGGAGACATCCCACCCACTCAAGAGGACTTTCTTAAACCCACAGTGACATGGTTGACAGCGGCTGAATACGTTTTCAAATTAAACTCTCTCTCTTTGGGCCAGAGCAGGACTGCCCCACAACTTAAGGATCATTTAGGACACACTGTCCTTCCAGAGGAATCAGCACACTCTCCCAAATATCAGAGGAGCAAGAACACGTGCCTACAATAACATTTTCTTAGATAGCCCAGTACATCTTCATCAGCTGGGGGCATATCTCCTTCCAGTGAAGTGGCTGCTGGTTCACAGCACCCTTCCAGAGGCACCACTGGACAGACATCCCCATCCAGCTTACAAGGTCCAGAGATCCAGCTCCACAGTGACCACAGGTCACCTGCTCAGCACCAGCATCAGTCTGCACTCACTAATCAGCCTCTGAGGGCAGGCAGGAGCACTAGGTGGGGATTTTAAGAGAAAGCTAAATATACTCTCTGCTGTTGGCAGGATAATCTTGCCAGCAGCATTTCCTCCTGCTCTAACTGAGCAGCTGAACATGGCATTTTTCACACCGTTCCCATCTTGTCCTAAGCCACAGCCCACTGATCCACACTGCATTCCACTCCAGGGCAACGTTCCCAAGCAGGACTTGTCTGCACAAGGCTTTCCCTCCTGACCACCACTCTCTGGCAATGCAGCTCCCATCTTCAAGCTCTGCTGCAGCTTCAGTCCCGCTGCGCTGCCAATGCTGCAAAATGGCAGCAGGATTTCACTCTCCAGCTCAGACACAAGTCTGTAACTTCAACATTTCCAACACTAACAAGCTGTCTTGAATGAATCATCATTTAGGCTTTTCCCAAAGATCAATTAACCTGTTTTCACACAGAGAAAATCTTCAATTGTCTCTGAAGTCTTTGCTAACACAAAAGCTTCAGGCTGCCACACCAACAGTCTGATCTCTTGTCCTTACTCCTCCATGAGTTCCATAATCTCAATGATTGAAGTGTCACGAGAGTCCAATTTCCATGAAGTAAAAAGAAAAAACAAAAAGGGAGTGGAGATTGAAACACAAACTCCTTACCAAACCCAGTCCATTTAGAGCCATTAGGTCACTATGGCTGGACAGCCAGTGTTACCTGTTGTAGCCAGGATCTGAGCCAGAGCTTTGCACTGATGGTGATGTTCCAAGGCACTCACTGGGTGAGCTCCCTTGGATCCCAGCTGCTGGCAGCCACGAGGTTACACACAGAAACTTTCTGGAAAGCATTCAGCCGATCTGGGTGCCCAGCTTGCACCATAAGTAGAGCAGAATTCCAGCACTTTGGGCAGGGGAAGCATTTTCAATCCTTATTGACACCCATGTTATTCCCATGAAGCAGCTACTGATTTATCAGCACATTTGACAGAGGGAAAAACTTTGCACACACATGAGTCCAGCAACCTAAAATTATCAAACTGATGATCTAGAGCTTAGATCTGTTCTCGAGATCATCTCCTCTTAAAGTTCTAAACACACAACATGCCCTCAGGCTCTCACCATGCCACAGAAGTGCCTGGAGACCACAAACAACTCTTCAAACAAACAAAGCAGTAACACTACAGCAGCAAGAAGAAAACAGATCTTTAGGACTCTGTCAGGGTGAAGGAGAAAACACTACTTCAGCAAGTCCATGACAGGGCCTTCTACTGCAGTCCTGCTGTGTGCAATACTGTCCCACAAAGCTGGTAAAGAAAAGCCATGGAAAACCAGATCCCCTCTTCCCTGAATGGGAATCATTGAAGTCGGTCTTCCATGTCCTGAACTCTGGTCAATTACACTTCTGTATCCTTCTCTCTTCTTAGATATTTACACTTAGAATACAAGACTGAGTAAAACAGCACCAGCTTCACCCCACCACTACAGCTGGCTTTGCTGTCTCCAGGGGTAACCAAAGCAAAAGCCACATGGATAAATTCCCTACCCTGGAGGGCTGCATCCCTGAGCATTCCCAGAAGCAGCAGGATGAATAGAATTCCAAGGAGCAGCACCCCCTCTCCTCTACCTGAGGCAGGACATCAGAGATGCTCAGGGAAGCAGCAACCTCCTCTCCTCTCCCCGCTAACAGAGACACTGAGACATTTAACTCCACAGTCCTTCCAGCAGCAAGCTCCTCAGCTGCCCTGCACACCTGCCACTGCTACAGATGGAGCAATGTTTTCCAGAGCTACTTTGGAAAGCCAGACACATTCCAGTGACTGCCATCTCTTGCCACAGTCATAACTGTTCCTCCCAAAGGCTGAGGTGAAAAAGCTGAAGGTATTTTTGCCCTCTTAAAAACTTTTCTTCAACTTCAAAGGCAAGAAGAGCAACCTGTACTAATGCAAATTCTTCTTGGAAGCTGCTGGACAGAGTGTGGCTGTGTAATTTTCCCAAACTCTGCAGTTTCCAGGCTAAAATCTGCAGCACCACACAGAGAACCTCCCTGAACATCAGTGGAGCTTCATAGCCAGGAAAGCACATTTGGAAAGGTAATAGGAACACTTCTGGGAGGCAGATTGTTTAAGGCAGCTCAACAGCACAAGATGTGTAAGCAAGAGACTCTGACAGCAGTAGCTTTCTCACAGTTTCCAGCTCTCTGGACCCAAATCCACCTCAGACCAGAGGACTCCCAAACTGGGGAACCCACCTAGTACAGACAGACAGACAGACAGACCGACCACTTCACAGCCACATGAACACCAGCCAGAGGCACTGCTGCTGCTCCCCTCTGATAATGCCGTGCCTGCACAGCTGAATTTGGGGAGCCACCTCCAAAAGAGGCTGAGAAGCACCAACTTCACTCTGGGATTATGTTGCCACACCCTTTTTACATGTCTTTGTTGGTAAAACAAAGGGGAATATTTAAATTAAGGAGGATTTAAAACCTCTCCTTCCCTACCACGGCCATCCTACCAGCTGTCTCCTCACTGCTGGGAGAAACAGCACAGCTTTGGGATAAACAGCAGGGCTGTACATCCCTGGCCTGGCAGCCCTGCTGCACCGTGGTGGGACCATTTCTCAGGTGAACTCTAAAGCCAAGCTGCTGGAAAATCACAGGCACTAAACATTTCCACAGCACCCTGGCAGTAAGGAACACACAGCCCCAGACTGGTCCAGTCAGGGAGCACGCCACAGCCACATCAACTCCCTCATTAATTTTATTTTGATACTCCACTTCCTCTCTTAAAATTGCACGTTGCAATACACAGTTCAGCGGCTGCTCTGCCCAAACCACTGCAGCTGCCTAACAGAGAGAAAACTTATTTTAGCCTCCCTTATCTCGGGCCAGTTTGTCAGGGAAAAGTTTACAAATCAGGCTCTTGAAGACATGAACAGCGTGAAGTGCATCCAACAACAATCCAGGCCCAGGGCAGGAGCACAGGGCAGCAGTGACAGTACAACCCTCCATCACCCCATGGGCTCACACTGTTCACCCTTCTCCATGTCCTCAGGCACTGCTAAGGCACACACCACGAACACACACAGGTGGGGCACACTCAGCACACCAGTTATTAGTAAGGAATGTTCACCTTTTCAGAAGGAAGGCTTGCTGGCAGCTCAGCAAAAACTTCCTGGGATTAAATCAACAGTCGGGGCTACAGAGTCACCCAGGCTGTAAGAAAGGGGAGATTATTTCACCCAGTGCTGCTGGAGAGTGGCACAAGGAACACGCCTGCACACGCTGCTGAACCCTCAGCAGCCCCAAGCCAGGTGTTCCCTGGCAGAGCTGTCCCATCACCTGCCAGGAGCACAGGTACCTCCCAGGGCAGCAAAAGCATTTCAGGAGGTGACTGCTGCTGCCATGCGTGGTAGATCGACAAACAGCTACTGAAACCAAGCCAAACCCAGGCAGGAGAAAATCTGAGTGCTCAGGGGGAAGGTTCCCCCCATCCTCCACAGGCCAGGAGAAGGGAGAGTAAATCCTGCTGCTGACAGGGGCTGCAACTGCACACAGAAAGTACAACATTCCACTTTACAGAGGCTTATAAATATCTGCTAAGCACCTGAAGGGCATTTGGTGCTGCACTCAAACGGCCCTTAAAACTCTTCACCTGGAACCAGGACTAGCTACAGGCCTTGAATAAGTGTTGTAAGATGGTTTTATTGTTATCAGGAGGAGAGGTAGACTGACAAATAATGCCAGCTACACACCCAGGCACCTGCCAGCTATCAGAGGAGAACACAGCCAGGCTTACAGGACCAAAGTACTCTTTTTTTGTACCTAAATCACCTCAGAGTATGGCAGGACCCCAGCTCCTGCCACCAGATCCCTGCCCTGGGACAAGCCAGGACACATTGCTCAGCAGCTCTGGCCATGCAGACAAGCAGGAGGAGCTGCTGAGGATGGATGGAGCATCCCAGCAGCAGCTGCACAGTGGGTGCTGGTCAGTCACAGCCAGGAGCTGCTGACTCAGCAGAACCATCACAGGCTCTGCTGAAGTGCTCAGGACTTGCACTTTGCAGGAACATCTCTGATAAAATCAAATTGTTTCCATTAGAAACTGACAATTAATCTCTGTTAGGAATCACATCTAAACTCCCTGCTATGCCTGCCCAGTGCCTGCACACTGAGGGCTCTGTAAAACCCAGCTGCCAGGGCCAGGCTCACAGACCAGCAGGGAAGGGGTGGAACAACCAGGAGCAGCACGGAGCAGCTCTCCCGAAGTGTCACAGCAGAAACCACATCAGATTCATCAGGACCTGCTGCAGACAGCTCCCCCAAAGCCAGCTGAGTGATACCAGGCACCCTGGGTGCCCTTGGGTCACCCTTCCCCACACTTTGTTAAGCACAACAATTTAGCCAACAGACATATTCTACCTGTTTCTGTGATTAATACTTGGCATTTCCCACCAGCCCCCACAAAGGGTGAAACTTTCTCTCTTCCATAGAACCATTTCATTGAATGAGCTGTCAAGTTCAAGCCTTGATGCCTCTCCTTGCTGGGAAGCAAAGCTCCTCCTCTGAGCAAACCAGTATCCTAGAAAATTATTTGGCATGGGCATTTTCACAACATTTTCTGGGCAAAGTGGAAAGAGAGCAAGAGGTAGGAAAAGAAAAAAGACACAAAAGAAGGGATGCAGCTACTGCAATGGAAGAAGTCAAAGGAAGCTAATGGGCAATGATAAATTAACCTAAACTGTATGAATATGGGAAAGAATACAGTTGTTTTCTTTGGTCCAAGTCTGCAAATCTTTTTAGTGTTTTTATATGCTAAAAGCATCAAAACTCTAGTTTTATTATCAATTTACACAGCAACTAAGAGTCCCAGAAGTCAAGGAATCATCCCTTAGCCACTACGCAGCCAGATGCACCATTTGGAGAGCCCCTCCTCCAGGATCACAAAGGATCATGTCACCTGCCAGTCAGACGACACAAGATGCTACTGCCTCACAGCAGCCAGAGGGATCACACAGGGTCCTGTGTTTTGCCAGGGTTAAGGCAAAACTGCAGGAAGCAATATAAAATTAAACAGCCAATCAACACAATACGCAATTTTCTGCAAGATTGCCAACGCTGGACCATAGGCAGTTGCATCTGCATAATTAAAACTGGTTTGTTTTGCTGCATTAAAGCCACAAATCAGGCATCTGACCATAATGAGGGACAGACATTTATTTAGATTTCTGGCCAGATAGACCAATTAAAACTGTATGTCTGAAAACACGCACTTAAAATTGTGCATCCAAGGATCTGCTGTGTTCTGTATTCCGCAGGCAGCTGTCATGTGGCAGTTGTAAATCTGCAGCCATATCTCCATTGGTGTTTATTTTTAACACCACCACTCCTGCCTGCAAAGGCTAAGGCAAATAAGAAAACCTGCCTCTTAAAAGTATTCTTAAATATTTTCTTTGGTACCATCCAGCAAGCATCTCCTGCCAGCGCTGGGGCCAGCTCTCCTCTCTCCCAACAGCTGGAGGGTGCAAAGCAGCAGCAGGAGAGAGAGACAGACCCTGAGTAAGTGACAGGAGAGACCACACGGTGGGAAGGAGCTGCCAGCATTGCCTGTGTGCAGGAGAGGTGAGAGAGAGGTGTCCATGCAGGGGCAGGCAGCAAACACCCTGCAGAGCTGCAGGCACAGTGCCTGCTGCAGCCATCACCCACCCAACAGCAGAGTGGCACCCACCAGAGCCTTGGGCACCCTGCAGCAGGCAGCTCCAGCCTCCTGGAGACACCCAGCAACAGCAGGGCGCCCGAGCACACCCACATGCACCTCACACACCCACGCCAGCTTTCCAAGCCTTTTCAGGACAACTCCTTCCCACCCTCGGAGGAGCAGACACAATTCTGCAGGGAAGGAAGGGAGATACAGAACCATCATGGCCAATAAATCACCCTGTGCACGAAGATAATTTCCCAGTTCAACCCTCCTTCCAATCTCACTCCCCACACAGCGCGTGGGCTCCTCGATTGCTGCAGCACCCACAGGTCGGGCAGGGCTCAGCTCCCACCCTGCAGCTCTGACAGGACATCCCCAAACTCCCCAGCCTTTGCTCTAACTCCCAACAGCCAGAGCTACAGGCTTCAGCCAAACTTCCCTGAAATGGGTCTCAGTAAGTTTTCCCCACTCCATGCCATCCCAGGTGTCCTGTCAGCTCCTCTCTCTGGTACAGAGGCGTTGAGGCACTGCTGGAACATCATACATTGCCTCACCCAGCACTGGCTGACACCCCACAACAGCAGCACCCTGCACACTTCAACCCTCTCTGACCTCATCTCCAAATGTATTTCCAGTGCAGCTTTGATGGGGTTACTTCTCTTCCATTCATGCTGATGTGCCCTGGAGCTCACGTGCAGGGTTTTCCACTTTCCTCCCTTCCATTTTCCTGTCCATGCCATGGGGACAAGGGCTGGGCCATGCTCAGATTCCAGGCCCATCCTCTGAACTATGAGATTACTGCTTCAAATTTTCATCTGTTATCATCTTCATATTTCAGCATTTCTGTATCAACACTTTGGTTGTTAGTCCCCCTTGCCACCACTTCCCCTCTCCTTTATCCATATTTCTCTTCCATTTCAGCCTTTCTCTGGAGGTTTGGGCATCTGTCTTCACGAGGGTAGCAAGGGATTAGATATGAATAGCTTAATGACTCAATCCTTCAAGAAAATAAACAGGGTATCTGGGATAATGAGGTAGCCTACTTCCCATCCTTCAGTCAAGCCAGGAGAGACCAGACTATGCACAAGTGAAGGCGGGTGTTCATGGTCACTGTCACAGCCTCAGAAAAGGTTTAGATGATCACAAACCCCAGCCCATGTCGGGCTGGCACACTCAACACACAACCACAAATGCCCTGCTCCTCCTGCAGTGCATCCTAGGCCACCAGCCCTCCTTGGGTCCCTACAAATACGATGACAAACTGCTGCCCTGCCTGCTCAGCCACCTTTGTTTACACTGCTCCTGTTTAGTGAGGGAGCACAGGCTACAGCAGCACTCTGCACCAATCCCTCTAACTCCAACAGTACAGCAAGGTGGGAAAATCAGACCCACCCTGGTCCCCACAGAGAGAGGTGACAGCAAGTGACGGCTCTCCAGTCACAGCTGTGAGCACGGGAGCCCCTGCATCTCACCACGGTCACCCCAAGATCACCCTGGTTCTGTAACAGAGCCAGTGTGTCCAGGGATGGAGCTGCCCCCTCCTCAACACACGGGCCTTGGGGTCCCACCCTGCCCACCTCTCCCCAGCTACAGGCGTAGAATTAGGTGAAAACACAGACCAAATAGCTTACATCAGGAATCAGACATTCCTGGAGGTGTAATTCTGCACAGAACAGTATCAAGGAAATTATTACTGGTCCATCAGCAAACTGCATTACAGCTGCCCAAAACGTGATCACTGTGGTGTAATGTAACACCCTCACACACACTCCAACATTAACTGCCTCACATATGGAAACCATGAGGCTACAGAAGCCAGGCCAAGAACGATCACGGCCTGTGAGCACTCCAGTCACAAACAACAATCAGAAAAAACTCTGGAGACATCCACAGCAAAGCTTTTAGATCAGCTCAGAAGCAGTCCTGCCCCCAGTGACCCCTCTGCACCCGAGCAGCAGGAATCACCCAGCCCAGGACGTCTTGGAGAACAACGTGAAACCATGGGACAGTCTCTGAGAACAAACGCAAATCTCCTCCCATCAAACGAACAATACCACAGACTAAAAGAATATTTCATCTGCTTAACTGCAGGGTGCAATAACATCAATTTGCCCAAATTACACACAAGCAGAAAGGTAATTGGCACCGAGCAGGGCATGTTGTGACTGTTCCGTCACTCTCCGAGGCCAGCTACAAAAGACTGAAATTCACGAAAGTAAACAATGGCACGAAACCAACAGCCAGCCCCTTCCCCAGAATCCCTCCCTCTGGCATCGCGCTGCCGCAGTTAGGCAGAGACTTTCCCAGTCTGTGCAGACCAGCCATCACCCAGATGAGCTGGGATCTGCTGAAAAATGGAAGCTCTTGAGTTCGCACAAGCACAAGTTAACCTGCAGAAGAGCTATTTTACACTTTTAATTAACCATGTCCTGGACTTAAATATAACGAAGTGGTGAACACATATCCATATAAAACAACCAAGTGAAGGGAGAGTGGAGCTGGTTTTATATAATAGTGGGGGGACTGAAGGAGGCAACGCAAGGAGAAGGCATGAAGGAGGCAGCTGAGAGTATCCTCCATCTGAAGGTGGGAAAAGGAGCTGTCATCAGCTAACAGAATTAGCAATTATTGCAATAAGGAGTAGATTCATGAAGTTCTCCAGAAACGCCCATTAATGCAGTTCGGTACCAACACGAACATCCCTGGGTGTGCAATAGACAGAAGGTTACACGGGCTCATTTCCCTCTGCCTCCAACCCGCTCAGGGTTTGGAGCTTTCCCTGGGCTGCAGAGCTGCCATGTGTCACAGGGTACCAACTTTCCTTCGAAACAAGAATTAACTTGGAGCCTGGGATTTGTTGCTCAGTGATCTCCACAGACAAAACCTGCCGTTCTATTGCTCTCCAACACTCAGGAAGGCAGCGAGTGCCGCACAGCTCCGCGCCCCGCACCACTACCGGCACTTGCATAATAATGACTGCGGGCCTGGAGGCGAGGGGCCGGAGCACCAAGGCGAACTTCCTTACATAAGGAGCGCAGGATGGATGCGCTCCCCACCGGGAGGAGCGGGCAGCGCTGCCGACCCCGCGCAGCACCGGGGCTCCCTCAGGCTCCGCTGCCCCGGAGGGCGCTGCCCCGGGGGATGAGCGATCTGCGCCCATCGCCGCCGTCCCCGCACGGCGATGGCAGGGCCGGGGCTCCCCCGCCGGTGCCTCCGCGGGGCCGCGGCTCCGTGCCCGGCGCTGCCGCAGCGCGGGAGGGGCGGGGGGCGGCGGCGCAGCCCCCGAGGCCGGAGCCCGCCCGTCCCCGCCCCGCACACAAAGGCGGCCCCGCCGCGCCCCGCACCGGCCCCCGCTCCGCACCTTTGACCTGCGCCTCGTAGTCGGCGATGATCTCTTTGTCCTTCTTGAACTTGCCCTGCGCTGACATCGTGCGGGAGGGCGCGGGCCCCGCCGGCACCGCCGCCCGCCGCGCTCCGCCACCGCCTCACCCGG
>JAGMWU010001156.1:6330-16565 GCA_018697195.1 Certhia americana | reverse complement strand
TGGGAATGGTTTGTGCAGGGAGTCAGGAATGGATCCAGAGGGAGTTGGGAATGGTTTGTGCAGGGAGTCAGGAATGGATCCAGAGGGAGTTGGGAATGGTTTGTGCAGGGAGTCAGGAATGGATCCTGAGGAAATTGGGAATGGTTTGTGCAGGGAGTCAGGAATGGATCCTGCAGGGAATCCAGGCTGGTTTTCCAGGGAAATGGGAACAGTGGCTGCAGTGAAGCCGTTTGATCGCCCACCCCTCATCCTCAGTGGTCCCATCCCACCTGGAGCCCTTCAGTCCCTGCGGGAATTCCCTGACTGGTGGAATCCAGGGAATCTCTTTGGGGGAATCCCCTGGACTGGGGAATCCTGGGATTCCCTGGGGCTCTGCTCCGGGTCATTCCCAGCACTGGGAGCAGCCCCCACTGCCTCCCAGTGCTCCCAGTTCCACCCAGTAGCATTTTGGGGTTCTTTTTTCCCATTTTCCCCAGTTTTCTCAGGAGGAATCCCTCAGTTCTGTCCCCTCCCAGAGCCCCCTGGGCCCCCCCAGCAGCAGAACCGACCCCACACTCCCAGCAGCAGCACTGGGGTTAACTGGGACCAGTTCCCCACTGTAACTGGGACCAGTTCCCCACTGTAACTGGGAGCCCAGTGCCAACCAGTGCCAGCACTGGACCTGTACAACTGTAAATACCCTGATCCCAGACTGCAGGCTGTTCCTGTTCACAGCATTTCCACACCTGGGCACACCTGGGCACCCCAAACCTTGCTCTGGGCACACCTGGGCACCCCAAACTCTGCCCTGAGCACCCCAAACCCTGCCCTGGGCACACCTGGGCACCCCAAACCCAGCCCTGGGCACCCCAAACCCTGCCCTGGGCACACCTGGCACTGCCCTGGGAACCCCAAACCCAGCCCATGGCTCTCATTGTCACCTGTCCCCATGCCGCGCTAAGCTAGGCCCAGCTAGACCCAGCTAGGCTCAGCTAGACCCAGCTAGGCTCAGCTAGGCTCAGCTAGACCCAGCTAGGCTCAGCTAAACTCAGCTAGGCTCAGCTTTAGCCGGGTTTAATTCTCACTGTCTCCACTTCTCCACAAGTTAAACCCTGCCCAGGCTGTTTTGGGCTCATTTTGTCCCTTTTGGGGCCACGTTCCCCCCGAGGTTTTTGGGGTTTTTTGAGTTTATTTTGGGTTTTTTTTGTTTATTTTGGGGTTTCTTTGGGGGGGTTTATTTTGTCCCAAGCGCAGCAGCCCCAGCTCGGCACCAACTTGGAAGAGTTTTGTATTTTTCGGTGACAAAACCTAAATAAAAAACCTCCTTTGTAGCAGTGCCAGATCTCCGGGTGTTTCTGGGGCTGGAAACCCCAATTTCCCCTCTCCTGATAGAAAAATATAAAATGGTACAAGAAAAAAATTGAATAATAATTTAAAAAAATCTGAATAAAAAAAAAAAAAAATCGGAATAAAAAATAATCTGAACAAAAATGACAAATAAAAATCCCAATAAAAATTCCAATAAAAATTTAAAAAAATCTGAATGAAAAAATCCCAACAAAAATCCCAATAAAAATTATGAATAAACATCCCAAAAAAATTTTTTAAAAATCCCAATAAAAAACCCAAGTAAAAAAATCTGAATTAAAAAATCCCAATTAAAAAATTGAAAAAAAATTGCGAATAAACATCAGAATAAAAAAATTTTTAAAAATCCTAATAAAAAAATCTGAATTAAAAAATCCCAATATAATATTTGCTTGGGAATAATAATAATAATATAATAATTGCTTGGGAATAATAATAATTGCTCAGGAATTATAAAAATATAATATTTGCTTGGAAATGTTAATAATATTTAATAATAATCGCTCAGGAGTTATAATAATAATCTAATATTTGCTTGGGAATAATAATAATATTATTATAATAATTGTTTGGGAATTATAATAATTTAATAATAAATGCTTAATAATAATAATAATAATAATAATAATAATAATAATAATAATAATAATAATAATAATAATAATAATCTCAGCAATAATTCCAAGGCACAAATTGGATTTTTGTTTTTGTTTTCTCACACTTTATTCAGCCAGCTGCACTCCTCACTGAGCACTCACACTTTACACCACGGTGTAGGAAACCTCCCAACCCCAAGGTTTTACTTTGGTTAGGAAAAAAACCCCAAAATGTTAAAAAAACTTCACTTAAAATCCAAAGAGCAGAAAAGCCCAGCTTAGCTAGGACACACTAAAGCAGCCCAGGGCCTGCACAGGCCCAGGGCACAAATATGGCTTCTGGTTCATATTTTTATTTAATTTTTTTTTTTTTCAAGTAATTCCTTTACAGAAGAGTTTCAACTAACTAGGGATAATCCCAATTTAAACAGAAACCAGGAGGAGTTTGGATAATCCCAGTTTAAACAAAAATGGAGTGTGGAAAATCCCAGCTCAAACAAAGCTGGAGGAGTTTGGATAATCCCAGTTTAAACAAAAATGGAGCGTGGAAAATCCCAGCTCAAACAAAGCTGGAGGAGTTTGGATAATCCCAGTTTAAACAAAAATGGAGCGTGGAAAATCCCAGCTCAAACAAAGCTGGAGGAGTTTGGATAATCCCAGTTTAAGCATAAACCAGGAGTTTGGATAGTCCCAGTTTAAACAAAAACCAGGAGTTTGGATAGTCCCAGTTTAAACAAAAACCAGGAGGACTGGGGATAATCCCAGTCCAAACACGAACTAGGAGTGTGGAAAATCCCAGCTCAAACATAAATCAGGAAGAGTGGGGATAATCCAAATTTAAGCATCAACCAGGAGTTTGGATAATCCCAGTTCAAACAAAGCAGGAGGAGTTTGGATAATCCCAGCTCAGCCACAATTCCAATAAACACCTGTGACCTCTGAGTGGGGAAAAGCCCCACGTGCCAGACAATAAATATAAAATAATATTGCATTTTCTATCGGCCTGTTTGGGAGTCAATCTGGAATGGTGTGGGCCTGAGAGGCCCTGGTTAGGCCTGGCTCTGAAGTTAGGCCCAGCTCTGAGGGGGCCCTTGGTTAGGCCTGGCTCTGAAGTTAGGCCCAGCTCCGAGGTAGCCCTTACTAGGCCTGGCTCCGAGGTTAGGCCCAGCTTTGAGGGGGCCCTCATTAGGCCCAGATCTGAAATTAGGCCCAGCTCCAAGAGGCCCCTCATTAGGCCAGGCTCTGAGAGGAGGCCCCAGGCTAGGCCTGGCTTAACGGCCCCAGGCTAGGCCCGGCTCAAGGGCCCCAGGCTAGGCCTGGCTTAACGGCCCCAGGCTAGGCAGGCAGAGGCTCGAGCCCTGTGGCTTTCAGCAGTTTCTTGGCAGCGATGATGGTGTTCTTCATCAACATGGCCACGGTCATGGGCCCCACGCCGCCCGGCACCGGCGTGATGTAACTCGCTTTCTTCCTCACCCCTGAGGGGAAAAACTCAGCTTAAGGGCCAGGCCAGGCTTCCCAGCCTAAAGCCATGCAGGTTCTGTCAGGATTAACGCTTTAGGAGCGGGCTCCAGGTGGTTTTTTGTTGGGCAGGGCCCAGCCCAGGTGAGAAAGGAGCTGAACTGTGAAAGCCAAGCCAGGCCTAAAAGCGCCAAGCCAGGCCTGGAAACACAAGGGTCCAAACCAGCAAAAAGCTGAGTCTAAAAGTGCTAAAAAGCCGAGCCCAAAAGCACCAAGCCCGGCCTAAAAGCACAAAACTCTGAAAACACCAAAAGCCAGGCCATAAAGTACCAAAAAAGCTGAGCCTAAAGGCACAAGTAGTGAGGCCTAATAGGCACAAAAAGCCAGACTTGGGAGCCCCAAAAAGTTGGGTCCAAAAGTGCCAAGCCAGGCTTAAAAGTGTCAAACCAGACCTGGAATCATAAGGCACCAAAACAGTAAAAAGGCAGACCTAAAGCCAGGCCTGGGAACCCTAGAAAGCTGGGCTCAAAAGCACCAAAAAGCCAGGCCTAAAAGCACAAAGGTCTGAAAGTACCAAAAAGCCAGGCCCAAAAGCACCAAGCCAGGCCTGGAAGCACAAGGGACCAAAATAGCAGAAAGCCAAGCCTAAAAGCACCAAAAAGCCAAGCCTAAAAGCACCAAAAAGCCGGGCCCAAAAGCACCAAAAAGCCGGGCCCAAAAGCACCAAAAAGCCGGGCCCAAAAGCACCATGCCAGGCCTAGAAGCACAAAGATGTGAAAGCACCAAAAAACCAAGCCCAAAAGCCCCAGAAAGCCAGGCTAGGAAACACCAAGGCCCAAGAGCCAGGCCTAAAAGGTGATTTGTAGCAGGGAAATGTCAAATCCAAGATCAAGGTTGGAGATTCAATCACGGAGGCGCCTCTGGAGCGTGCCCATGGGATATCCCGGATACACCCCGGGCTCGGTGACACAAACCGGGCTTTGCTCTCTCTCCCCAGTGCCCCAAAAATAAAGATTCCAGAGTTTTTGCTGACCTTCAAAATCCACGTCCCCGACCAGCCTGGGCTTGGCCGTGACGGGATCCTGCACTCTGGTGATGCCCACGTCGATCACGGCCGCGCCCTCCTTGATCATGTCGGCCGTGATCAGGTTGGGGATGCCTGGAGAAGACAAGGACAGCTCCAGAGGGGCTGAAAAACCCCCTGAGCCCCCTCATCCCAATGTTCTCAGGAGGTCTCAACCCTCCAGGGCCTCCCAAAGTAATTGGGTTCAAGATTTCAAGGGTTTTTCCTGACCTAAACCGTCACAAAAATGCAAATTTCCCATCCTGAGCCCACGTTCTCAGGAGGTTCCAACCCTCCAGGGCCTCCCAAAATAATTGGGTTCAAGATTACAAGGGTTTTTTTGGATTTAAACCATCCTAAAAATGCAAATTTCTCACCCTGAGCCCCCTCATCCCAATGCTCTCAGGAGGTCCCAACCCACCTGGGCTTCCCAAAATAATTGGGTTCAAGATTTCAAGGGGTTTTTTCAGCCTAAGCCATCCTAAAAATGCGAATTTCCCACCCTGATCCCCCTCATCCCAGCATTCCCAGGATGTTCCAACCCACCCTGGCCTCCCAAAAAACAGGATTCAAGATCTTCAGGGTTTTATCCAAACTAAACCACCCTAAGAAATGCAAATCTCCCCCCGAGCCCCTTCATCCCAACCCTCCCAGGATATTCCAACCCCCAAAATAATTAGATTTAGGAGTCTTTTAAGGGATTTTTTCCAGCCTAAACCTCTTTAAAAATGCAAATCTCCCCACAGTGGCCCAACCCAGCTGCTGGCTCGGATATTTCAGCTGGAAGTGGGGAATTTTGGGTTGGATTTCTGGAATTTCTGGAAGGAATCTCTCCTGGGCAGAGGAGCTGTGGCTGTCCCTGAATCCCTGGAAGTGTCCAAGGCCAGGCTGAACGGGGTTGATTTGCTGGGAAGCATCCAGGGAGTTGGAACAGGATGATCTTCCAGGTCCTTGCAGCCCGAATTCTGGGATTCCCTGTTCCCTGAAAATCTCTGAGCACAGGGAATGCTCCCGGGGGAGTTCTGGGGGAACATTCCAGAATTTCAGCTCCTTGCTGCACATTTTTCCATCTGCACCGAGGCAGGAGGAGCTGGGGCAGTGCCCAAACCCAGCCCAGCTGGGCACGGCTTAAGCTGGGATAGAGAAACTTCTGGAATTAATCCAGGTTTTTAGGGCCAGAGAAACTTCTGGAATCAATCCAGGTTTTTAGGGTGGGGTGAGGGTCTGGTGCTGACAGATATTGGGGGGTGATCCACTCCCAGCCTGGCTTTATCTCCTCTGCTCTGCCCACACTTCACTGCCCTGAGTCTGCCTCAGCTTTCCAGAACCTTCCAGCCACAGCCCAGTGCCAGCTGGGCACGGGGGGATTTGGGGAAATTTGGGGAAAAACCCCACAGAGGGGGCCCAGGGAATGGGCACGGCCCCAAGGGTGATGGAGCTCCAGGGGGGTTGGAATTTGGGGTGTCTGTGCAGGGCTCCAGGGTGGGATTTTGGGGTGTCTGTGCAGGGCTCCAAAGGTAAGAATCTGGGGAGTCTGTGCAGGGCTCCAAGGATGGGATTTTGGGCTCCCAGTGGGATTTTGGGGTGTCTGTGCAGGGCTCCCAGGGGGGATTTTGGGGGATCTTTTCAGGGCTCCAAAGGTGAGAATTTGGGGGTCTCTGCAGGGCTCCCAGTGAGATTTTGGGGTGTCTATGCAGGGATCCAAGGGTGAGAATTTGGGGGGGTCTTTGCAGGGCTCCCAGGAGGGGAATTTGGGCTCCCAGGGAGGATTTTGGGGGGGTCTGTGCAGGGCTCCTAGGGGCTGAATCCCTCATCCTGGTGCCTCCCCTCCCACCCCACCCCATTCCCCATCTCCCCCAGGCTGTGATCAGCTGCTCCCCACCAGGGGCAGTTCCCCCTTCCAAAGGCAGAACCCCAAAACCCCAACTCCAGGAGCCCTGAGAGGCTCCCCGAGGGCAGGAGCACCCCCTAAAGCTGCCGAGGTCCCCCCTCACCTGCAGCTGCCACCACGATGTCAGCACGGATCGTGTGCTGCTTCAGCTGCTCCTTGGGCGTGTAGCGGTGCGAGATCGTCACCGTGGCGTCACCTGCGGTGACAGAGGGGCAGGAGCTCACACAGAGCACCCAAACCCAGCCCTTCCTCTGCATCCTCACCCTCAAGGCCACCCCGAATTCCTCGGGTGAGCCCCAGGGGCAGCCTCTGGAGGGAGAGGCAGGGATTTGGGGTGGGAGAGGAGCAGGAGGTGCTGAGGGAGGATCAAGGGGGGGGAACTTTTGGCTTTCCCATCACTGCGTGGTGACAGGAGGGGACAGCCAGGGCAGGGTCAGGTTCTGCTGCCAGGGAACAGGCACAGCCTCAAGCTGTGCCAGGACAGATTTAGACTGGATACAGGGAAAAAAAAAATTCATCCTGGAAAAGTTGTAAAACACCAGAAGAGGCGCCACTGCTGGAAATGCTCACACCAGGTGTGGAGATGGCACTCCAGGCCACAGATTTAACAACCTCAGAAACCTTTTCCAACCTGAGATTCCAAGATCTTGCTGAGGATTATTCCAGCCTGGGCCAGATCCCTGCAGGGAGTGATTTGGGAGGTTAAAGGGAGAGCTGGGAGGGTCCCTCCTACCTCCGGGGCGCTCGTGGCTGCCGTCGGTGTGCAGCAGCATGGCGATGGGCATGCCCACGTTCTTGGATCTGCCAGCCACCACCACGTTCCTGCCCAGCGTGGGGATCCCTGCAGGGGACAAATCACACGGGCACAGCCTGGCCTGAGCTGGGAGGGACCCACAGGGGTCACCAATCCAGCACTGGGTGCTGCAAAGACACCCCAAAATCCCACCCTGGGCACCCCCTGGGAGCCCTGCACAGACACCCCAAAATCCCACCCTGGGCACCCCCTGGGACCCCGCACAAACCCCCCCAAAACCCACCCTGGGCACCCCCTGGAGCCCTGCACAGACACCCTAAAATCCCACCCTGGAGTCCTGCACAGACACCCCAAAATCGCACCCTGGAGCCCTGCACAGACACTCCAAAACCGGAATCTCCTGAGCAGGAATTCCCAGGAACTTGCCAAAAGCTGCAGCAGCAGCAGCTCTCCCCCGTGCAGGAATTCCCAGGAATCCCCCCCAGGCTCCCAAGAATCCCCCCCAGGCTCTCCCCTCGAGCTGTAATTCCCAGGAATCCCCCCAAAACAGCAGCAGCAGCTCTCTCCCCAGCTCTAATTCCCAGGAATCCCCCCCAGGCTCTCCCCTGGAGCTGGAATTCCCAGGAATCCCCCGCCAGGCTCTCACCTGTCCTCTGGATGATCTCCCAGACACCCCAGGGTGTGGCAGGCAGCATGGAGTCCTGGTCCAGGCACATCCTGCCCACGTTGAGCACGTGGAACCCGTCCACGTCCTTGTGAGGGCTCACGGCGTTGCACACCCGGCGCTCGTCCATGTGCTCTGCACGGGGAGATGGCACTCAGGGGCCAGGTGTGCCCCAGGTGTGCCCCAGGTGTGCCCCAGGTGTGCCCCAGGTGTGCCCCGCAGCGCTGACCCCAAGGACTGGCATGGAGCTCTGACCCCACACAGGAGCTGTGAGCTGGAGCTGTGACTCCAAACTGCAATTGTGACCCTAAACTGGAGCTGTGACCCCAAACTGCAATTGTGACCCCAAACTGGAGCTGTGACCCCAAACTGGAGGTGGAATTGTGACCCCAAAGAGGGAACACTGACCCCAAACTCGAGCTCTGACCCCGAGTCTTGAGCTGTAACCCCAAACTTTAAGCTGGAATTGTGAGCCCAAACTGGAGATCTGACTCCAGGTCCTGAGCTGGAATTACAATCCTGAGCTGGACTTACGACCTTGAACCCTGAGCTGGAGTTTCAACCTGGAGCCCCAAGCTGGAATTGCAACCCCAAACTGCAGCACTGACCCCGAGACCTGAGCTGGAATTGTGACCCCAAACTGGAGCTGTGAGCCTGAGCTTTGAGCTAGAATTGTGACCCCAAACTGGAGATCTGACTCCAGGTCCTGAGCTAGAATTACGACCTCAAACTGGAATTATGACCCCAAACTGGAATTACAACCTCAAACTGGAATTATGACCCCAAACTGGAATTGCAACCTCAAACTGGAGCTCTGACCCTGCAGCTACAACCCTGACCCTGCAGCCCCTTCAGAGTTTGGGGCCCAAAGCTCCCCAGCACTCCCAGTTCCAGGCTGCCAGCTGCCAGCACTGGGAGCACTGGGAGCCCCTCTGCAATCCCTGCTCACCCCGAGGGGACTCTCCCAAAGCCTCTCCCAGCCTGGGAAGCTGAAACTCCCCCACACAGGAACAGATCTGGTGCTGAAGAGGAGGAGGAGGAGGAGCAGGGCAGCATCCCCACCCTCCTCCCAGTGCTGCCCCATCCCGAAAGCTTTGGAATTCTCCTGGGAATGCAGGAGAGGGGAGGAACTGAGCTGCTCACCAGGCAGGGGCAGCTGCACCAGCAGCCCATCCACAGCTGAGTCCTTGTTGAGTTTGCTGATGAGCTCCAGCAGCTCCTCCTCGCTGATGGAGGCCGGCCTGAGGATGGTCTCACTGCTGATCCCTGAAATCACCAAACCCACGGCGTCAGGCAGCCAACAAGGAGCCGTTTCTCCTCTCGGGTTTATAAAATAAAAATATTTTTGCGTGTCTCTGTTGCCGGCTGTTTCCCTCTGTCACCCCGAGAATGTCGAGTTTTGTTTGCCCCAGCCCAGAGATCTTGAAAAGGAAAGGGTTGGGAGTCGTCTCTTCTGATGTTTTCTTCATAGTTTATTATTTTTTATCATTCCATTCTGTTCCTGACCAGCGGAGCTCTTCATTGCAGGTCAGTCCAGGGCACAAAACCCCAAATCCCAAATCCTAAATCCCCCCACCCTCAGGATGGCGTGGCTATTTATACTACAATCCACGTAATCAGTATTTATAATACTTCTCCAATATCTATTATCCATGTTAGAAAGGTAATTTCTATTCTAAACCAACTCTAATGTGCCACCTCACAGCAGAACATGGGGGCAGACGAGGAAGAAGAAAAAACCCAAAAGCCACATGGATTTCTCCATCTTGCCATCACCTGCCTGCCATCCTAAAAACCCCATAAATCTAAAATTCTCACCCTCTGATAAAACCACACACTATTCTACTATCTTAACACACATTCTTGCAAACTCTGCTTCATCCCAGAGCCTAAAACTCCCTTTTTTTCCCTGAGTCCAAACTGAGTCCCTAAAAAAAAACCCTCCAAAACCCCAAATAAACCCCCAAACTCCTGGCACTCACCCACATCAGCCGCAGCCTTGGTTTTGTTGAGCACGTAGGAGTGGCTGGCGGGGTTGTCCCCCACCAGCACCACGCTCAGGTGAGGTCTCCTGTTCCCTGCAGCCACCCACTGCTGCACCTCGTGCCTCGCTTCCTGCCGGATCTGCCGGGCCAGCTTCCTCCCCGAAATCACCACGGCGTCCCCCCTGCAGCAGCCAAAGTGTCATCAAAGCCGGGATTAAGTGAATATCCCGGGTGGGGATTGTCCAAAATTGCGCCCTGGGAGCGTTCCCTGAGCTCTGAGACAGCTCTGGGGCTGTGTACAGCCCTGGGGGGCTGCCCCAAAACTCCCCAGGATCTGCCCCCCCAGACTGAGACCGGGCTGGCCTGGGCTCCCAGGGACAGGGAGAGCACCAGAGGCACTGGGGGGAAAAGAGAGCTCAGAAAATGCTCGGGGGTCTCTGTCCTTGTCACCCCAGGGACAGTTCTGGGGTCTCTGTC
>JAGMWU010001155.1:0-16584 GCA_018697195.1 Certhia americana | reverse complement strand
CCCCACCCTAGAACAAGGCCGGGTGACTCCAATCGCCAGCAGTCGGCACAGAGAGGCAGAGCCAGAGGCGTCTCCTGCCCTGTGTCTGTGACAGCCACAACCATCACAGACCCATGCGGGGCTGCCCCTTTGTGACACGCTCGCCCGTGGGTCTCTCATTTCCATGGCCACAAAGCCCCACCCCAACTCCATCCCTTGCCCTTCCCTTCCCCAGGGCAGCCAGCCCTAAACCCAGCCAGGACAGGCCTGAGGCTTTGACACTGTCTAGGAAACAGACACGTTCCACAGCTACTTTTCAAGGCCTTTCTTTCTGTAATTCCCTCCCAGTCCTGAACTGCAGCATGTTGGTGTGGGATTTGTTTTATTTCTCTTCACTACAAAGTGGTGGGACACAAAAATGGCCCCAGGCTTTGGAAGTAAAAGAAGTTTTGCACTCCCCAGCAGATGACCCCAGAATTCAGTTGGCCGATGTCTGTAGGGAACAAATTGACCATCCAAACATTCCACTTTTTGCTCTGCTTCATTGCTCTATGGGTTTATTTCCTGCTTTCTTTATTGCAGACTCACTCAAGTGTTGGGGTCAGCGGGCGAACAGATCGCTCTCAATATGAGAGATCAGTACGTCTCAACATTATTCCGTTAGTTATGTCTTTTATACAATTCATAATGAAGCTCATACGTTGTGCAAAAGCAAGCTAATCATTCGCTACTCACAGAAACGTTAACCCCTATCAGTTTCTTACACTTGTGGATCAGTGTTAACATTCCTTTCCCCCCTTTATCAGCTACAAAACTTCATTTGTTTGGATAACGCTCTCTTACAGGGGCACGGTGAACTTGTCAGATAAGCTGAGTCTTAAACATTGCTAACTCTACACTTGCAAACTGATGCAGATTCACAAGTACCTTATTCTCTAACCATTCTTCCACACACCACCTCTCTCAATGTGTGCCTCATGAGGTGCAGGCCCAGATGATGCCACTGAAGGAAATGTGCCCTCAGCTCAGGGATGCTCAGCATGGGCTGCCCCAGCCCCTCACGGCCCTGACACTGCTCACAGCAGCCCCTGCCTGGCTCCTGCCTGCCCACACCGTGGGCATCCACAGCTGCTCCTGCACATGGAGCTCAGCCAGTGCTGGTGCCATGTGGGCTTTGCTGGTGCTACCACCCGGACACTGCTGTGATTGCTCCATCTCTTTATTAAAACAAAAAAACATTGGCCAAGAACTGGCCTGGCACACAGGGGCTGCCCAACTTCAGTCTGGGCTAGAGAACAGGGCCAGGGGGCTCGGGGGCAGAGGGTCTCGTTTTGGAGGTAAGGGAGTTGGGACAACCTCAAGACGGGGGGGCAGCTGCAGCAGGGTCGATGGGGACAGATGTGAAGAGCTGGCATGACAGAGCAGTTTCTCACTGCCTGAGTTGTTCTGCTGCTCTTCTGAAGCTTCAGAGGAGCACCTGTGGAGAGAGGAGGTGTCAGAGGCCCCAGCTGCCGCTGGCACACAGGGAGCCTGGTGCACAGCAGGGCCCAGAGCTGCCAAGGCTCCCCAGCACGGCTGGAGCTGCTGGCACAGCTTGGCCCAGCTGCACAGCTGCCCCTCAAGGCCCCGGTGAGCAGGGGATGGCTCTGGGCAGGGAGCCTGGCCAGGAGTGGGCCCAGAGCACGTCCACCTTTTAAAGGGAGATCTCGTCCTTGTTCTTTCTACTCTCTGCATTGCTCTGCCTCTGCCCACTGCTCATGGGGCTGCTCTTGGCTAGGCAGCGTCAGAGGGAGCCAGCACTGGCTGCAGCCCCAGCAGCTCCCCAGGTCAGGGCCCAGCAAGGCCAGTTAAAGCACTGGGCAACAGCAGAACCCTCAGCACTGTTCTTTGGACAACCACTGACTATCCCTAGGTCCACAGCAGCCTCATTGGGAACGTTTCCTGACTATGACCAGCCATGAAATGCAGTGCTTTGAGGCAGAGATCAGCAAAATACTCACTCTTTTCTCTGCCAGCAATACCAGATTGCAGCATAGCACACGATCAGGAGAAATGCCCCACCAGCCACAATGGCCATTAACTTTATGAAACAATATGGTCCCCAGAAGAAAAATCTTCTCATGCTTTTCCCCATGTCATCAGTATGTGTTGACGTTCCAGCTGCACCTGTGGGACCAACATAGAGCGTGAGCCCGTGCTGTGCTGCACTGCTGAGCTGGCAGCACAGTGCATATGGCCAGGACCTTCTCTGTTTGCCCCAGAGCTGGGGCCCAAAGGCACCTTGCTGCCCCTTGGAACAGGACTGCTCAGTGCCTGAAGCCCTGAGCCTGCATGGGATAATTCCTGTGTGCTGTGGCACTCTTCTCCAGGCAATACTTGTCAAAGACATGGACAAGGACAAGGAATATGCCCTGGATTTTAGATTTGCTCCAGAACCCTCCCTCCTCCAAACAGCTGCCCTTCCTGATCTACCCAGAAACCAGGAAATTGCAGGGGATCTCAGGGTGTGCAAGGCCCATGGTACAGTTTGGGCTCCCTGTCAGCTGATGCCAAATGCCTTCCTGCACAGGCTGGGCAGAAGCTGCAGCCAGGCCAGGCTGGCAAACAGCCATGCAGGCTGTGAAAGCAGCAGCAGCAGTGGGGCAGCCAGGCTGCCATGGATCCCTTGCTGCTGTACCAGGCACAGCGTGTGCGGATGTGCAGAGAAAGCCTGTGGCTGCTGAGTGTCAGGGGAAGGCTGAGGGAAATGCACCCACCACGACGTCTCTCCAGATCACTCAGGTTTTGTTCTAGATGTTTGGATATCTCCAGGGACTTATTGTCTCCTCTAGGTTTGTTCTTCCTTCTCAGGGGACCTGAACAGAAAATATTTCCATTTCAGATGAATGGATGCCACAAAAGCAGTGCTCAGCCGGTGGGGTCAGCAGGGACACACTACTCACCCCTGTGATGGGAGCCAGGCTTGTGTGCAGCAAGCAGCAAAGGAACTTGGAACCTTCTCCCTGCAGGCACACCTGTAAATCAACAGCCACAGAAGCTTCTGTCATCTCTGCTGCTCTGCATGGGCAGCCCTGAGCCGCAGGAGTCGTGAGGGGATATCCAAGGGCGAGAGCAAACAGTACATGGCTCTGTCCTGGCTCCTGCAGTGATGCTCCCCTGGCCGAGTTTTGGGCTCTGAGCTGGCAGCTCTGCAAGGAGGAAAAGGCCTTGACCTACCCTCACCATCTTCCTCATCATCAGGCTCAGTATTGGATATGGCTTGAGAATCCAGATAATCTTCATGAACAGATTCATCTGTAAAGAAAGACATGACAGAACAGCTCCCATGACATTGCAGGAGATCCTCCTTCAGCTGGAGTGGCAGTGAGTGCACCTGGGGGATTGGTGCCCTTCAAGGCACCCCCCTCATCTCTGCCTTCCACTCATGAGCAAGTGCCAAGGCCCCACATGTCTGCAGTGGCCCCACGCTGGGATGGAAGGAGCCCCTTGAAGGGCAGTCAGGGGAGAAGGGACTCCCAGGAGCTGCCAGCAGCTCTGAACTGAGCCACAGCCAGGGCCGGGGCTTGGCAGCGGCAGCGGAAGCAGCTCAGGCTGCCTGAGGCTGGCAAAGGAGCTGCACAAGGCACAGCCCCGGGGCACAGCCCTGGGCCCGGCCCCTTCCCTCTCTGCTCTTCTCTGTGGCTGCACAGAGCACACAGAGGGAGACACTGGCATTGCACATGGGAAGAGGATTGACAGCTAAATGTTCCTTCCTCCCACGGACAGCGATCCTGTGGGATTGCTGTGGGCTGCAAGAGTACAAATTTCCAGGCCAAGATTTCCAGAATCCATCAAACGTCAGATGATCTTGAGGGAAACCATACATGAACATGACTCCTGACAATGATTACACTTGGACAATGATTACTGTGTTAGGAAAGGATTACTGGCAACTTACATTCACCAAGCTCCAAGTTCCTCAAGCCGTGGCTTACCAGCGTTTCCAGATTATGGAAGTCACGACCCCAGTCTAGAAACAGCAGAGATGGGAACCATTCTATGGTGTACTGGGATCCCCTTCTCTAGGGAACTGAGCACTGTCAGGGGGTCAGGTAATGCTGTGTGCCCACACTGCCAGACAGCAGAGTTGGCAGCAGAAGCCTCAGCAGGCCCAGAGGCACAGCAATTACCTCCTGTCACTGTGCCTGCCATGGCCTCCCTTCCTGCAGCAGAGGCTGCCAGTGAGCCACTGCTTCCTGCAGGCACGACTGGCTTCAGCACAGCCTTTGGGTTGATGGCTGGAGAGAGGAAAAGGGACAACTAGATCAGATGGAATTGCTCAGCACTGGGGAGGTGGCATCTTCAGAAGACAATACTTGTCAAAGCCATGGATAAGGTTCAGGAGAAATGCAGGATTATGGGGACTGAGCCAGGGCCCTCCCTCCTCCAAACAGCTGCCCCATAGGATGTGCTGGGATATTGGGAAATTGCAGGGGATCCCCAGGTGTGCAAGGCCCATGGTGCAGTTTGTGCTCCCTGTCAGCTGATGCCAAATGCCTTCCTGCACAGGCTGGGCAGAAGCTGCAGCCGGGCAAAGCTGGCAAACAGCCCTGCAGGCTGTGAAAGCAGCATCGGGGCAGTGAAGCTGCCATGGGGATCCCTTCCTGCTGTGCCAGGCTAGGCGTGTGCAGATGTGCAGAGAAAGCCCCCAGCTGCTGAGTGTCATGGGAAGACTGAGAGAAATGCACCCACCACGACGTCTCTCCAATTCACTCAGCATCTTATCCATGTGTTTGGATGTGTCCAGAGACTTAGTGTCTCCTATAGGTTTGTTTTTCCCTCTAGGAGGACCTGAACAGAAAGTGATTGCATTTCAGATGAATGGATGCCACAAAAGCAGTGCTCCGCCTGTGGGGTCAGCAGGGACACATTACTCACCCCTGCGACGGGAGCTGGCCTTGTGTGCAGTAATCAGCAGAGGAGCTGGAAAAGTCTTCCCTGCAGACACACCTGTAACTCAAGAGCCACAGAAGCTTCTGTCACCTGGTTGCTGCCAGGTTGTCAATGATTATTCCTTGGTGGGACAGTGAGAACATACCTGCAGGAGGCTCCAGAGGCTGCAAATCTTCATGAAGCCAAGGTGCTGGAGAAGCCTTCCTAGCAGACTCATCTAGAAGGGAGCAGAGATCAGAACCATTTCCATGTTGTGCTGGGATCCCCTGCTACCTTTGGGAAGTGGGAATTGCACAGGGTTCCGGTAAATCTGTGGGAGCCAGATGTCCATGGACATAGCCAAAGCTGCAGAGGGGCCTGGGGAGCTCTGCGCTGGCTCCTGGTCCCACTCCACCCTCTTTGCAGTGCCTGTGCAACATCCCTTGAAGACCTGGCTGGAGCAATCCAGGGCCCTTTGTGGCTCTCTCCCTCCCACAGAGGACAGCCTCCCTAAAGCCCCATGGAAAACCACTCCCAACATCTCCTGGAGAGAAGTCAGCACTGTCCCAGGAAAGGGGAGCCAGGCTGTGGACTCACCTGCTCCCTGCGCTGGCCATGGAGCAGCCTGGGCAGCCCTGGCAGGCAGGGCCACTGCCAGGAGGAGCAGGAGGAAGAGGCGCAGAGCAAGGGCCATGGTGCCTTTCCCTCTGCCACTCTCGCAGCTCTTGCTGCCACCACTGTCCTGACACTGCTGTGCCAATGTCAGCACCACTGCTGCCACCACCACCACTGCCACAGCAGTTGTGGTCAGGGACTGAATGGTCGGTGGTTGAGGTGCTGTGCAAGCACGGGGCTCTGGGACCTCTGTGAGCTCAGAACCTGCTGTGACCTCAGCCTGCTGTGAACCCAGAGCCTGCTGTGACCTCACAGCCATAGCTGTACCCCAAGAGTATCCCCCATCTGAACAAATGTACTGCCCTGATTGGAAGTGTTTTCCTTCATCCAAGGGCCATTGCTTAGCAAAACCTTTGTTTTGCCTGCTAATATTGCTGGTCAGGCTGTGTCCCTGGACATGCTCTTGATGGCTTCCCTCTTTTCCTGGGCATGCCACTGGAGGAGGTGCAGGCCCAGCTGATGCCACTGAAGGGAATGTGCCCTCAGCCCAGGGATGCTCAGCAAGGGCTGCCCCAGCCTCTCACAGCCCTGACACTGCTCACAGCAGCCCCTGCCTGGCTTCTGCCTGCCCACACCATGGGCATCCACGGCTGCTCCCGCACATGGAGCTCAGGCCGTGCTGGTGCCATGTGGGCTTTGCTGGTGGTACCACTCAGACACTTGTGTGACAATTCCATGTCTTTATTGAAACAAAAAACATTGGCCAAGCACTGGCCTGGAAGACAAGGGCTGCCCAACTTCAGTGTGGGCTAGAGAACAGGGCCAGGGGGCTCGGGGGCAGAGGGACTGGTTTTGGAGGTGAGGGTGGTGGGACAACCTCAAAACGGTGGGGCAGCTGCAGCAGGGCAGATGGGGACAGATGTGAAGAGCTGGGATGACAGGGCAGTTTCTCAGTGCCTGAATTGTTCTGCTGCTCTTCTGAAGCTTCACAGGAGCACCTGTGGAGAGAGGAGGTGTCAGAGGCCCCAGCTGCCGCTGGCACACAGGGAGCCTGGTGCACAGCAGGGCCCAGAGCTGCCAAGGCTCCCCAGCACGGCTGGAGCTGCTGGCACAGCTTGGCCCAGCTGCACAGCTGCCCCTCAAGGCCCCGGTGAGCAGGGGATGGCTCTGGGCAGGGAGCCTGGCCAGGAGTGGGCCCCAGAGCTCATCTGCCTTTCAAGGGCAATCTCGTCCCTGCTCTGTCCTCTTCTTGGCCTTGCTTTGCCTCTGCCCACTGCTCCTGGGGCTTCTCTTGGCCCGGCAGTGTCAGTGGGAGCCAGCACTGGCTGCAGCCCCACCAGGCTCCAAAGGACAGGGTTAAGCAAGGCCAGTTAAAGCACTGGGCAGCAGCAGAACTGTCAGCTGAGTTCTTTCGAAAACCACCGACTATCCACAGCTCCACAGCAGCATCACTGGGAATGTTTCCTGTCTACAGTAGACATTCAAAACAAGCTGTAAAAATGAAAGATGAACAAAACACCATTTTCTAGTCCAGTAATTCTGAATTTGGACACAGCATAAAATGAAGACAAGCTCCAAAAAATGCAGGCCTGCCATTAAGAGTTAAAACGGGTGCCTTAGTGGAACCGGAGCTCCCAGGCGCCAGCGCTTTTCTGCTTTTTGCCGCTGATACGAAATAATCGTAATGGGCTGACTCCTGCGGATTTATAGACAGATAAACTTACAAAGAAATTGGTGTGCTGTGATTGGAAAAGGCAATTGTGCCGCGAACCTTGACGGGGCAGGTGCCCCGCTGGATAAGCGGGCTCTGTAATGGTGTTTCAAGCCAAACCTTTACTGGAATGAACCTTAAATGCGTACAGGAAGCTACCATCAAAATATGAAGGAACAAACACAGAGACAAGCAGACAGTGTGTGATTTTGATGAGACGAAAATATAAACATGTCAGTAGCCCAATAATGAAATGAAAGCAGACACAAACAATGCTGCTGCAGGACATTGCCCGCTCTGGGACTTGGTGTCTGTATTTCCATTAAAAGGATTGGCAATGACCCTGGCATTCCTTCCTTTCCTTCTCCATGGGCACCCCCTCTGGAGGAAGCAGAGGGAGGAGGAGGGTCACAGACAGTACAGAACTCATCTCCAGCACAGGAATCAGGTGTTAACCCTCAAGGAGCACTGAACCCAGCACAAAATGAAGCAGTGGAAATTGAGCCTGAGGGACAGGGAGCTGCAATTGCTCCACCACAACCTGCTTCCCACACCTGTCATTTGTATCCAGCACTCCCTGTGCCAACCCCACCATCACCTGCTGGCCCGTGTAATCAGCAGGCAATGGGACATCAACCTTTATGGGCTCTAGAATTCTTAGAAAAGTTGGGGGAGTTGGAGCAACAACAAAAACTGCATGAACAATTCATACGAGACGACATGGCAGCCACAGAGAGGCTGTCAGGAACTTGCAATCCAAAGTTGGATGGAGACACAGACAATGATGATAGCCCCAGACTGGGGTGGTAAGGACTGATAAAGGAAGCAATGATTAAGTGTGAATTTATTCCAATGATGTATCTGGTTCAGCTGGGGGGAGGGGTGATGGGAAAGGGGGGAGAGGTCCAAAGACGTGGTATGGATTAGATTGGAAAATCATTAAAGAAGCTAGACAATCAGTTTTGCAGTACGGATTAACCCCTCCCTCTATACAAACCCTTATTGATAATATTTTTACTGGATCACTTTTAACTCCTTTTGATTGCAGACAAATAGCCAGACTGATACTGACACCTATGCAAGAATTGGTGTGGTGATCAAGGTGGTCTGATTTGTGTCAAATTGCTACAGTTAATAATCTGGAAAGGATTGATGGGGATCCATTAAGGGGAACTTCTGTAGCTGTGTTACTGGGCCAGGGACCCTTTGCTGATGCACAAGTACAAGCACGACTGCACACTGAAATTTCAGGCAGTCAGAAGGCCTAGCAAGGGAAGCTTTAGAAACATTACCGGAAGATGTGAAACCAAATGCCTCTTATGTTAAAATGACACAAGATGTTAAAGAGTTGTATATGCAGTTCTTAGATAGACTGAAAAATGCTTTAGACAAAGCACCACTTACTGACCCTGTAAGAGAAGCCTCGCTACTGATCTTGGCTGTAGAAAATGCTAACCCGACTTGTAAGCGATTGTTACAGGTGCAGCCGACATCAGCGACCTTGGTGGATATGAATGAAGTTTGCTCTAAAGTTGGCACAGCTGAGGAAAAAGCTGGATACATGGCTAATGCATTTGCCACAAAAGTGAAACCTTTGATTCAACCAGGAAAAAACAATCAAGGTTTAAAAGGTTTCAGTTGTGGTAAACTGAGACATCTTAAGGCCCAATGCAAAGTAAAAAGGGGGGAGGACAACAAAAAAAGCTGTCACTTTCCAGTGACAGCGGATTTAGTGGAACTTGTAATCACTGACATAAATTTGGCCATGGTGCACAGGATTGCTGTTCAAACTTCTGAAAAGACGGGACCCCCTTGGGAAGCAGGCAGGAAGTGCCAGAGTGGATGTGGCAACAGCAACAGCCACAACCCTCAGGAATAACCAGGAACAATGTATCCCTACCAACAGAAATGCACCCTTGGGGAGGGGACTGAATGCTTTGCTATTAGGCACATCATCAACCATGCTTAAAGGTTTCTTTGTTTTACCTGGAGTAATTGATGCAGATTATACTGGTAACAAAGGAATGATGGTGTGCATGCCAAGGCCTCCGGTTGTCATCCCAGCAGGGGCAAATTTGGAAAGCTGGGACCATTCAAAGCTATGATCTCTAATAGCAATGAAATGATTAGAGGAGATGGAGGATTTGGCTGAACTGCAGAGCCTGAGCTTTACTTTCCTATGGAAATTGACAAATGCAAACCAATCAAAGAAGTTAAAGTAATGGGACCCCACAACACCACTTTACATTTTAAATTGTTGCTGGATGTGGATGTGCTGGATGTGCTGGATGTGCTGGAGTGGACGTTACCATTGTTCCTAGGGAAAAAATGGCCTCAACATGGTGCCTTACAGAACCTACAGACACCAGGAATGGGGCTGGCAGAAATTCAAATGACTCAGATCAGTAAATTGTCATTTAGTTTTTCACTACCTGATGGCTTACAGGCATAAATACCACCATCAATATGTAATGAGAAGCACAGTTTGCTTCCTGGGAAGGGATGTGTTCAGTCAAATGGGGCTTCAGCTTACCTCAGAAGGAGAGGATTTTTAGGGGGGGTGACCAATGCAAAAGTTCACATGGTTAACAGATACTCCTGGATGGGTTGATCAAAGGCTGCTGAACACTGGAAAGATTGCCCACCTACAGGAATTGCTACAGGAACAATTGGACAAGGGTCATATTGTTCTTTAAACAGCTCTTGGAATGTTCCTGTGCTTACCATTCCAAAGCAAAGTGGAAAATGACGATTGTTGCCTCAACTGCATAAAGTTAAGCAGGTTATGGAAGACATTGTGGATGCATTACAACCAGGTCTCCCATCTCCCAACATGATACCAGAAAATTGGGATCTTTTGATTAGTGATTGAGGAGATTGTTCTACCCAATTCCATTACACCCAGACGACTGCCCAAAATTTTCTTTTTCAGTGCCTTCAATTAACAAAAAGAACCCACGAAATAATATCACTAGGTATGTTTACCCCAAGGAATGAAAATTTCTCCCACAATGTGTCAAATGTATGCAGCATGGGCATTGGATCCGATTTGCCGTAAAAAGCCTGCCTTAATCATTTACCATGATATGGATAGTATCCTAATAGCAGGAGAACAACTTGACACAGATACTTTGTTGACTGAATTGGAAACTGAATTGGCCAATATGGGTTTGCAAATTGCACCAGAAAGAGTTCAGAGGGAGTGCTCCTGGAGATATTTGGGTTGGACTATCACAGGAACTGAGATAAAGCCACAGAAAATAACAATCAGAAATGAGATCAGAATGTTAGCTGATGCACAGAAGTTAGTGGGTGACATAAATTGGATTAGAAATACTTGTGGAATAACCAATGAGCACTTGGGACCATTACTACAATTGCTAAAAGGGGCAGTGGTACATATGCACAGAGAACATTAACACCTGCAGCACAGCAAGTGCTGCAAACAGTTTCTAAGAAAATTGTTCAGGGATATACATCACGGTGGAATTCAGAATGTGAGTTAGTTCTGACGGTTGTTAATTAATTGCAACATCCTAATGCAGCTTTAAAGCAATGGAAGGTTGACAGAAATGTCCCACTGATTATTTTGGAGTGGATCTTTCTGTCAGCCTCTCCACAAAAGAACTGTCACCCCTTGTTTAGAGACAATTGCTCCGTTAATTATGAAAGGAAGAAGTAGTGTTATGGAAATAAAAGGAAGCGATCCAGATTATATTGTGGTACTTTTGATAGCAGAATATTTACAGTGGGCATTGCAACATTCTGTGGAAATGCAAATAGCACTCCTGGAATATGAGGGTCAGGTGAAGGTGCGTTATCCACCACATAAAGCAATGACACTCTTGTCATCATGTAAAATAGAAGAGATACCTAAATATCCTGTAAGCCCAGTGAAAGGTTCTACTATGTTTAAAGATGCAAGCAAGCAGACTCAGCATGCAGCTATTACTTGGCTGCAGGATGGTGAGTGGAAGGAAGAAGTTTGGCCAGATGTAAAAGGGTCAGTGCAAGTGTTGGAATTGAGAGCCGTTGTTAGAGTTTTTGAGCTGTGGAATGCTAAGCCTGTGAATGTGGTTTCAGACTCAGTCTATGTGGTTGGCAAAATGGGGCGTTTGGAGCAAGCAATTTTAAAGGAAGTAAGTAATCAGGTATTGTGGCAACAGTTGTGACAACTGTGGGATTTACTGACCCACAGGCAGCATGCTTACTTGATTACTCACAGTAGAATTCCTTCTGGCTTTAAAGAAGGGTTGGCTGCAGGAGATGATTGGGCAGATTCCCTTGTGGCACCTGTCTGGGCTGTGCCACCCACAGATAGAATTCAGCAAGCTCAAAAATCACATGAGCTATTTTCTCAGGCTGCTGCTGTACTCCAGCGTCAGTTTAGTCTTACTGCTAGTGATGCTCAGGGCTTAGTGCAAGCATGTCCCCATCGCCAACAATTTAAAGGAGGATTGCACCGGGGGGTGAATCCTCGTGGGCTAGGACCACTAGAAATTTGGCAGATGGATGTTACACGTGTAGCTGAATTGGGGCGACTTAAGTGCACACATGTAATTATTGATACATTTTCTTTAGCTAGTTGGGCTACAGCACAATCTGGTGAGGCTAGTAAGCATGTACAGAGACATTTACATGCTTCGTTTGCAGCATTAGGAATCCCTCAGGAAATTCAAACAAATAATGAGTCTGGCTATGTGGCAATAGCAACATCACAATTTTTACAGCTTTGGGGTATCCATCATCTTACAGGTACTCCACGTTCCTCCACAGGACAGGCCATTGTAGAAAGAACACATCAAACATTGAAGCGTTTGCTTCACAAACAGAAAAAGAGGGAAACTGGGTTCATTCCAAATGATAAAACAAGCAGTATATGTAATGAATTATTTACCTTTCGCAGCAGGGTGAGATATGCCACCTGCAGTGATTCATGGTACTGGTTTAGGAGAGGTTTAAAACTTTTTAAGGATCCTATTTTAGTACAGTCAAAGATGCAATTGCAGGGGCATGGACAGGACCTGTGCCACTGATAACCTCTGGCAGGGGGTTGGCATGTGTCCTTACAGATTGTGTCACTAGATGGCTCCCAGTGAAGTGGGTGAAGCCATGGATAAGTGACAGAAGCACGACTCCAGAGACAGAGACCAGCCAGACAGAAGTTAAATGAGTGGATTTGGCTGCAAGGACAATTGTAACTGTACTTGTTGGATTTTATATCAGTGTGAAGGTTATAAAAAGCAATGGTATAAAAAAAGGCAATTTTTGAATTGTACCTTGTGTAGAAGGTGTATTAGGAAGGAATGGAAAGTAACAGATAAAGTTATTGATTTTTTTGCTGACAACAGGGCACAAGCACCCAAGAAGCCCAACGATCAGAACATTAGTTTGGCACGGTGTGGGAGGGAGATTGACAAAATATGCAGTTGCCCTAACCAAGAAGTATGGCAAGTATATTTGGATTCCAATCCGTTATCAGGTGAAATCAACAAGCTGGAAAAATGTGGTTACTCAATGGGAAATCAGGCATGCTCTTAATTGGGCTATGGAAAACAGGAACTAATGAACATCCTGCAGTGCAAATTAATCCCAGGGAAAATATATGGGTCACATTTGACAACCTGGCGGGACTGCAATCCTTCGGTTTATCCATGGCTACACCAGAGGATCCTTTTAGAACCCTATTAATTTGGGACCATGGATTGAGGCCACAAAATTTAGGGATCTGGTAAAAGCGAGAACACGGGCAACAATGAATCTGACTCAAGCAAATGCAATGTGCCAAACTCTGAAACTTGGATTGTGGGAATGCTTGCTGGATGGGACAAATCGTAATTCCAATTGATCATACATGGGTTTGAGCCACATAATTCAATTTGTAGGATTATTAAATCTAAATAAGGGTTCAGTATTTTTAAGGTGATCATCTGGCTGGCTCCAACTGACCATTTTTCCTGCTTGCTCAGCTGTATCTCAGCCCGTTGTGAACAGCTCTCTCATGCCTCCCACCTGCCTTTTTACTACACAGCGCTGCTCGGAATCCTTTTCCCAGGGTGTTCCCAGCCCATGCAATCTCCATCCAACCGTGCTTCCCTGATGGCTCTCAGTCACGAGAAGAGTGAGCTCCAGGCTTAGGCACTCCTGCTGTCCTGGCAGAAGAGCAGCAATGTCCAGAGCTGCGTGGCATTGCAGTGCAATTCAGATCTGCTCTCCGCGCTCATCTCTCCTCACTGCTGATGTTCCACTGCTTTTCCTCATCCATTCAGCAGGATAGCTCTGTCATTGGCCTTCAGCTCCCCCTTTTCCCATGCCACCCACCCACCTAGCTCAGACATTAGTCTTCAGCTGCAGTCTTCTTTGTCTCCTCTGGCACAACCAGTGCCAAAAAAAAGTTTGGCCCTGTGCAGGATCCCCAGCCCCAGCCCACAGCACACAAGAGTTGCAGCCAGGGCTGGGCAGCACCGAGCAGTGCCCAGAGCCAGGAGAATCAAAGGGGTTCCTGGCACTGAGGACAAAGTGTCTACAGCTTGGGACAGTCCAGCCAAGCTCTTCTGGCTCCTTCTGCTTTGAGCCCTTGCTGAGACACGGGTTCCCTGCAGAGCCCTGGGTGCAGCTTCCCAACCTTCCCCTCTGCCTCTGTCTCCTCCCTGCCTCCTGGGGAAAGGCAATCCTTGGCATTGCAGCAGCTGTGCCTCTCTCCTAGTTCAGTGAAGGCATTGTTTTCCACCCAAGGTGCCTATCCCATGGAGACAGGAAAATGGATGAACTACTGCTGCCCCAGCATCAGGCAGATGCAGGGTGTCCCTGCTTGTCAGCCTTTGCTCTGTTTCCAGGGATGCCACTGATTGTTCTAGAAGTCATTGATTTGGACTTTCCAGGAGCATGCCTGCCAAGACACGAATGAGAAATGTCTACAAGAACTGTTTGTGCTTCTCCTCTTGATTTTTTTTCAATATGTTTGCTAGTAGGAAAGCATGGATCAAACTGGCCAAGTTCCTTTAATGTGGGAAAAGCATCCACCTGCATTTGACTTGTGAGTTGAGGACTGTTGCAAGCTCTCCATTGAGATGTTCACAGAAAACTGCCATTGAATTCTCTGGGTTTCCATTGAGTCAGTGTAAAAGATGGCGTTTCTCAGGAGCGTAATATGAACTTTTCCATTGAATATGAAACGTCAAAGTTGCTAGTTCATAGGATGACAGGATAATTGAGGGTGGAAGGCAGCTGTGGTGGTCTCCTGCTTTATTTCCTGCTCCCAATGGTGATCAGCAGTGGCATCAATTCAGGTCCCTCTCAGTTTTATCCGATTAGGCCTTGACGAAAACGTCTGTTCAACTAGAGCAGGTTTTCAATCTCTCCAGTGCAAGAGACTGTGCAAAAGCACTCCAGGCAACTGGCTGCCAGGGGCAGGAGCAGAGATTTCCCTTATCCAGGGCTGGAGGCCAGGAGTGGCACTCCCTGAACAGCACCTTTCTGCCTACAGTGTCACCCTCAATGGTTGCCCTGGCACCTGGCATTTGACCCTGCACTTGCTGCAGGAGTTCCTGCACTGCTTCTGCACTGACCAAAGTCTCGGACCCATCTCAGAACCTTGGTGCCCAAGGGGGCCGCCTCAAGATGTTGCCAGGGAACTGAGGCCACAGCTGCCTCAACTTTGGGTACGAGATGCTGATGTCAGCGTGGCCATTGTGACTTGTGCCACCGAGGCCACAAATGGAACGCTGGGCTCAGGCCGTGTGTCAGTGCGACCTGACAACGGGAGGAGAAGGCAGAGCAGGGACACGGCTGCACAGGAACCAGAGGGGCCCCACACCTCAGGAATCTGGGCCTGTGCTGCAGGCTCACCTGCCTCTCCATTCCCAGAATCAGCTGAGAAACTTCAGGGGATACAGAATTGTTCCTCAGCACAGCGACAGCAGGAGAAGGCAGACAGGAGCAGGGTTCACACAGGGCTGCCCAAGGAGCAGTGCCCTCAAGGCTCTGGGCCACTTCTGCAAACTCCCCTCACTGTTCTTTCTCCCACAGAGGGAAAGGACCAGCACCTGGAGGAGACCGTGACGTTCCTGCACAGGGACTCACTGCTGACAGCTGCCATGTCGGACAGAAAGCAGGAGAGCTCTGATGCCAGGGAGCCAGGTGAGGGCAAAGCTGCCCTCCTACAGCGTGGCCCAGGGGCTGTCAGGGTGGCCAGCGTGAGGCCCAGAGCAGAGGCAGGGGAAGGCAGGAGCTGCTCAGCCACACCAGGGCTGGGAGTCTCCTTCCTTCCCAAGTGGGGCCCAGCTGGAGCCGGGGGCAGCTGTTGGGACACCCGTGCCCACAGTGGCCCCTGCTCTCCAAGGCCTCCAGCCCTGCCCATCAGGCAGGCAGGCAGGCAGAGCTCAGCCCTTGGGGCAGATGCTGCAGGCTGAGAGCCCCGCAGAGGTGCTCGTGCCCGGTGCCATTGGCTCTGTCCCCTGCAGCATGCATGCTGTGTCACCGTGTAGAGGCTGACTCTGACATCTGCGGTGACAAATTGGAGAAGTACGGGGTCTGTGCCCACGTGTTCTGCCTGGTGAGTGGCTCTGGGCACTCCCTCCAGCATTGCAATGGGCAGTCCCTGCCATTCTCTCCTCACCAGCTCCTTCCCTTTTCTGCAGTTTCTTGCCACTCTGCTTTTTCGCCAAGACAATGACCGTGTTGGACTCATGGGCTTTCTCCCACGAGACATCCACCTTGCCATCAGGCGGGCAGCACAGAAGGTGCGATTTTCCAGAGCTTAGCCCAGACCCCAGGAAAGAAAGGCTGCCCTTTACAGATGGCTGTGGGACAAAGCGTGTTTCCCAGCAGCTCCACAGAGGCACTGCCACAGGAGCCTCCTCCACCAGGCAGCTCTGTGGGCTGAGACTCAGCAGTGGCCACATCCTGCGCCCTGCCCAGAGCCTGGGGCTGCCTGGGGAGGCCTGGAGGCTGCTGCTGATGGGGCTGCTTGGCTCTTCCCAGCTCTGCTACGTCTGCGGACAGAGCGGGGCCACTGTCATGTGCTGCAAGGAAGACTGCGACAGGTGGTTCCACCTGCCCTGTGCCAAAGAGGGTGGCTGTGTCACACAGTATATACCACGCTACAGGTACCTCCTGCACACTGATAGCCACCCATGGAGAAGTATCCAGCATTTCTCATGCCTTTGCCCATCCTTTTGCCCCCAGTTCCTACTGCCATCAGCACCGTCCAGAACAGGACGTGCAGGTGACTCCAGAGCCGGACACCCAATGTCTCATCTGCATGGAGCTTGTGGATGACAGGAAGACCTTCAGAACCATGGTGTGCCCAGCGTGCAAAAAGGCCTGGTTCCACAGGGACTGCATCCAGGTAGGAGCCATGCCCTCAA
>JAGMWU010001145.1:0-16762 GCA_018697195.1 Certhia americana | reverse complement strand
CTCCAGAGCAGAGGGGCTCCAGCCCTTGGAGCAACTCCCTGGCCTCCTCTGGATTTGTTCTAGCAGGTCCATGTCTTGTGTTGGAGGCCTCAGTGCTGGACATGGTCTGGCCCCATGACCTGTGGGTGAGCACATGGCAGAGGATCAGTTCCTTGCTGATGTCCACTGGAGACTTGCTTGAAGCTTCTGAAGCCCCTTCTGCACATGGTGGCCCAGGCTGGGTGTCCCTGTCTGGTGTGTGACAGTCCCAGAGGGTTGGTGGGACGGGAGGGCAGTGTGGGAGCAGCACTGGGAGCTGTGTGCCTCAGGGTGAGCACAGGGAGTTTCCATAAGACTATTGGAGCACTAACAACTTCCAGTAATTAATGTCAGTGTTCAGATGGTGGGCTCTGGATCCTGACAAGAAATAATTGAAAAACCAAATGTGCAATTATGTCTGACAAGCAGCGTGTGCTTTTCTTGGTCACCAGAGCCTTGTGTAGTCATGTGTTAGACACGGTTTTATATAATTATTATTGTTTATATGGCGGGTGTCAGAGGAAGGAGGAATTTCAGTTTCGAGTCCTCTGTTGGCTATTTATTTTAAAGTCATTAGATTTGTTTTCAGACTTAACTACACTTAATGTGCGAGACTCCTGCTGAATAAATCAGCCCCTGATATAGGAGCTGCATCTGTTTGTGGAGGGAACGGAGCCAGCTGGAAGCTCAGCCCCGTCTGCAGCGGGGCTGTCACCAGCCGGGAGCCCACTCGCAGCACAGATGTAACTGTGCAGAAGCTCTGCTCCTGGAGCAGAGGAAACCCAGGCCTTTGGGGCTGTGAGCTGCTGGCCAGGGTGGGGGTGGCTCTCATTTAGTGCAGGGGTAACAGCACTATGCTGCAGCTCTCACAAAGGGCTCAGGCAGGTGCAGATCCAGCAAGAGGGCTCTGGGTCCTGGCCCAGGTGGGAGCAGAGCAGGAGTTCTGAGGGATGCTTTGGGCTGGGCCCGGCAAGTTTCCCAGCTCTGACATGGTGCAGTTTTCCCAGGTACTTCAGACCAAGCTGTGGTGCCTCAGGGGTCTGAGTGTTTCAGTCTGAGCCATAGAACATATGACTTCCATGGAATCAGAGTCCCTGAACTGGAAGGACCCGCCAGGATCGTCCAGCCCCTGTCCCTGCACAGACCCCCAACACTCCCACCCTGTGCATCCCTGGCAGCCTGTCCAAACACTCCTGGAGCTCTTGGGGCTGAGACCATTCCCTGGGGAGCCCTGGGAGGAGAAGCTGTTAAGAAGGGGTTGCACCCACTTTTCTCCTTCTCAATTCACTTTTCTCCAGCCTCCTTGGTGGCACCTTCCCCTCCCTTCCCCACATTCCTTGCTCTGTCCTTTGTGGACATGTCCTCCCCAGCAGCTCCTGTCACCCAAGGGAGTACCCTGGGATGGTACCCACTCTTCTTCAGGCTCCTCTTCCAGCTCACCAGGTCCCCAGCACTGGTGAAAGACAATTCCTGAGGTTGTGGTGCTCTGAAGCTTGGGAGAGGATTCTACACCCTGTGGAGGGACAGACCTAGGGCTGAGTATTTCCAGGAAGCAAAATTATTTGAATTTTCTCCCCTTTCTTTAAGAGGCAACCTGTGGAATTTCCAGTCTCAGAATACCAAGAAGCTTCCGATTCATCCTGCATCAGAAATAGAGAAAACTCTTACTAATTAGGCAAGGAATTTAATAAGCCTTGGCATCCACTGAAGGGCTCTCACCAGCTGTCTTCAAAAAGAAACCAACCAACACAAACCCCCCCAAAAGTGCCCTCTAGCCAGTGTTAGAGCAGTGGATAGTTGAATTCTGTACCACAACCAGCACAGAAGCTGTGGGGAACCCAGGCAGGTTTTCTTGAAACCCAAAAGAAAGTCAAATGTCCATGTCCAAGGAGATGACAGCGCTCAGACACATCCCAGCTCCCATATGCCCAGAGGGATGGGAGTATTTTCTGTGTAATCCGCACCAGTTTACCCAGTGCCAAAGTCCTGGAGAACTTTGGATGGTGTGAGGTGGAGAAACATCCCTTTCTGGAGCCATGAAATACTGAGATGTGGCAGCTCTAAAGCCTTTAGGAAAGCTGAGCTACTAGGAAATCCTTGGTCACCCCCTCACTCCTCGTGGTGTGTTGGAGACCTGTGGCCATTTCAGTTCTCACCCCCTCAGTCATTTCTTAGTAAAGGAACACAGAGCTCTTTCACTGATATAAATAAATCCTTAATCTATTCTCTTTGTTTTTCCCTGAATTTCTTTGTCTCTGTTGACATTTCCACGCTTGAAAATTTAAAGACGCTGGCAGCTATTCCATTATCATCTTAAATTCAGTTTTTAACCTGCATCATTTGTGTGTCTCATTTTTTATCTGACTGAATTCTTTTGCTTTTGGCAAAGAGCGCGTGGTTGTTTTTTTGTTGGATAAGCCAAATTTTTTTTATATTTGGTTAGACTTTCCTCTTCAAACCATCCTCAAGATATTCCTAATAAGGACTGAAGGGAATTTGTTTTGCTAATACCTTAGGAATTCTTTGTGGCTCTTGACTATTGTTCTGGTTTGTATTTTAATGTTTAATTTCCAGAGGAGAGGCAGGCTGATTGGTCCTGGAGTTTACCTTCTCTGAAGGATTCGGAGCTGCCGAGTGTCCCTTGAGGAATGAACGCACGATTAAATTCCTCTTGGACTTCCTGAAGCAGTTTGCTGTCAGGAAAGGTTGTGTGTTTTACTAGACCCAGATTGCTAGAAAAAATTAAGTATTCTGCTTTGTTTGTTTTTTTTCCCTAGATTTTAGCACTGACACCACACACACCATCGAGTGCTGCATTATGTATTTGGGGGTTTTTGAAAGCTGTTACCTCTGTTTTCAAGAGCTGGCTGCCCTCAGAGGCAGGAGGTGAACTTCCTTGAGGTATCTCTCTTCTGAAAAACCTTCATGTCCTTTAAATTTATGAGCTTCTTAATAATATTGGTATTTATTGAGCAAATTTCTTCCAGGAAAACCTGAATGACAGCTATTGTCACACTCCTGCCTGCGAAGGATGCAGCCTTGTGTTCTGATTTCAGCTTATTTTGGAGGGAGAAGGCAGAGGATGTAAATGTGTCCCAGACAAGGGCAGGGTTTGGGCTCCTTCTCCTGCCTCAGGGATTTTCTTTGTGTGCCCAGTTAGTTTGATGTCCCCAGGTCCAACTGGAGCAAGGGCCTCAGAGCCTCCAGGAGCTGCAGCTTCATCCTTGGTCAGGGTAGGAGGGACAAGTGTGGTCAGGGTTGTGGATGCAAAGAGGGGATTCAGCATCCTCATGAAGAAACCCAGCCAAGCACAAGGATACAGCTCCTGGGCCATGGACAAAACCAGCACAGAGACTACAGGAGCACTTGGGACCTCAAAGGGACCTTGAAGTCTTTGAATCCTGGGGCTCACAAGACCATATTTCGTGTAGAAAATGCCCAGAAGCTCTAATGAGCTTTTGCTTTTTCTCTGTTCTTCAGCATGTCTCCACTCCTGTGCTGCTGATGGAGGAGGGAGTTCCCATCCCTAAAATAACATCAGGACAGGAGAGCAGTTTTTCCTGTAACCTTTCAGAAAAATGCACACTTTGGGAACTCACGGTGGCATTGTGGAAGATTGTGAAGAGAACTGAAACCTCCTGGTGGAACGCAGATGACCATGAACCCCTCTGTGACCAAGTGAAAATCTGGCTTTCAGGCATACAGACCAGCACATGTTGCCATCGTGTTTGTCACCCAGAGTGCTGGTGGCACACTTGGGTATCCTGCTTGGGTATCCATACTCTGGAATGTGGACAGGTTCCCAAATGGAAAGAGTCAAGGATCAGGAGGGATATTTTAGTGTGCACACAGTGTACATTAAGGAAGTGTTTGCTTCATTCAAGAGACAGCAGAGGGGGTTTTCTCCTGTGGAGGGGTGATTTCCAGTAAAAGAATCTCTTTTCCAGCAAATGCCCAATGACCAGAGGAAACAATCCACACTGGAAAGTACAGTGCTTGTTCCAAAAAATAATCCCTCAGAGGAGGAACCCAAGATGGGCTGGTTGTTCCAGCACTTCACACAGCAGCACCAGGACATCCTCTTTGAAGGATGTAGGCTCAGGCTGCAGAGGGGCTTTGGCAGAAGCTCTGGGAGCTGTGGAAGGGAGCAGGGGTTGAGTCCCTTGGAGAGGAGTAGCTCTGGATACTGTGACACAGGAGCTGGGGGTGGTGTCTTTGCCTTTCAGGATGTGAGGGAGCACCTGAAGCTGGGGGTGGAGCCTCTAGCTGAGGAGCCAAGAGCTCAATTGTATCACTGAGAAAACAGCTCCTGCTTTTCTCTCTTTTAACCCTGAACTTGAAAATCTTCTTGTCTGGTGATGTCTGCAGGAGATGTGCCCAGTGAAGGACACCAAGCAGTTCCTCTGCTTCCTGATCTTCTCCACCTCCTCCTGGTGCAAGGCATGGGGCCCACTCCCCTGTGCTGTCCCAGGAAGCAGATGAGAGCCATGGGGAGGGGTGGAAGGCCACCACAGCTAATTTATCAGACAAGCAGATTTTCAACTTACATCCTTTTTCTTGTCTCTTCTTTCATCATCTCCATGTAAAATGAGAGTTCATTTACATGTGTTCTGTCTATTCCACTTCCCATAGCACCAGTCATGACAGGAACCTTCTGGTTCTTGTAAAACCATGGCAGATGTCTGTAAATTGAGCCCAATTTCAGCCTCCCCCATTTTTTGCTTCCTTTGCTTCCTGACAGCAGAGGCCTTTTGATTTAGCCTGGGGTGAGCCAACTGCACGTTGATTTCCAGAAGACAAGTTGGGACATCCCACTGGTGCTAGTGTCCTGCTGGCCTCTGCTAAGGTGCCCATTGCTTGTCCCCCATGAGTGTTTGTGAGTCTTTACTGAACCTCTTTGGTGCTGCACACCAGAAGAGCCTTCCAAGGAGTGCCCAAAATGTGTTTCAGTTTTGCTCTAACTGGGCACACTCTGTCCTCTTCCAAGGGCTGTCAGCATGGAATTACAGAATGGCTTGAGTTGGCTTGGGTTGGGTTGGGGGGACCTTGAAGATTGATCCTGTTCCACCCCCTGCAAAGAACAGAGACAGCTTCCACCAGACCAGCTTGTGCAGAGCCCTGTGCAACTTGGCCATCATTGATATCATCAAGGCACTAATGATCTTTGGTTTTCCAGCTTGAGAATTGTTTAGAAAAAACTGAAAGATGCTCCCCATTGCTGCTGGGGCAGGAGAGCCGTTCATAGGTGTTGGTTCAGAGTGGTACATCCTCCTCCACATGTGTTTCCTTTTCCTCTCCTTTTGAGGAGCTGATGTTGAAGACTGATGCTTCATTGATCTCACTCTGCCCCTCCCCAAAAACTCAGCAGCATGTGTGCTGTAAAAATAGCCTCATTAGAAGCCATCTGAGTACATATGCAATCACAGATGACTCAAAGGGAGCACAGAGCATGCATGTTTCTGTTGCTGTCTTCAGAGAATTACATGACAAATTATTCCTAGCTGGAAGAAATGTCCTTTTATAATTGGGTTTTTTTCTCATTCTTTCAGAAAGGAGGAGTGTGTGTTTTTTAAGTAGCTTTTAGTCACTTTCATTATTTATGAGGATGCTACTCCAGATAAGAAACAGCAAACTGGAAGCGCAGTGGCTGCAGCTGCTGATGGGCCCCGTTTGCTTTCACTCATTGCTGTTCTGCTCAACACAGCCAGGGAGACCCTGCAGAGACCAGAACAGCTCCACACTGCAGCCTCCAGCCTTCACCCCATTCTCCCCCTCTTCTACCACTAGAGATCAGCTGGAAGGGGCTGTTGGATCTGTGGGTGGTGTCAACATGCAGAGGGGACTGGTGTGAGCACCCAGCCTTTCCTTTCTGTCCTTCCCTCACCGAGAGCTCCTGCCATTGCCCTTGTGTTGCTCTTTACACTGATGCTGATGAGGCTTCACACCCAGAACTGTTCTGACACGTATTGTTGTGCTGCGTCATCGAGCTTTGCCAAAGCCTGAGGCCTTCACAAGCTGCCACAGGTGTAGGGCAAAGAATATGTACCCAGATGAGTCCAAGAACCCACTTTTACCCCTGCCTTTCCAGTTCCTCATGCTGAGGCTTCATTAAGGCCTTCTGAAATCTCTTCTGCCTTCACACACTTGTGTCTGACATGAAAGTGGCCGTAACGTCATCGGAAGATGAAAGTCTGATGATCAAAGCAGGCAGCAGTGTTGAAATGAGCATTGTGAGATGGCAGAGCTGGTATTACAGTAATTGGCTGTATGGCCTACTTAGTGAGAGCAGTGATACATGCAAGTGCAATGTTTGTTTGCCTCTTTCATGTTGGAAATCACAGAGTCTGTTCTGGGAAGTGAAACAGGACCTCACCTGTAGAAGCAATCAGGCACAGAGTGAGCACTGGCTTCTGCCTCCTGCCCTCGGCAAGGAAGAGCCTCTTGGATTGTCAGGCCTGAGTTCAGTAAAGACAAGACATGCAACAGTGAAGGAGGCTGGCATTTCCCAGGAAGGGGCAAAGCCATGGAGAAGAAGTAAGATCCTCCCTGTGGACGGAGGTATGGTTTAAACCAGCTGTGCTTCTGCACTCTGCTCCTCTGTGGAGTAATAGCTCTGAGCAGTTTCTGTACTGTGCAAGCAGTGCCATGTTTGGAGAATAGGAATATCCTCTTCCCAGGGAACATCAGCCCATGGATGTTTAAATGCAGGTTGGACCTGCAGAGGGAGGTGCAGCTGACCTCTGGAAGGCCACAATGAACACTAAACTTGCACTGTTTCATGAAGAAGGGTGGTGGCATGAGGCTGGGGACTGAGCTTAGAGCCAGCAGGAGAGGGTGGCTGGGGGACCCGGCGGTGGGAGGTGATTCTGGCAGGTTCTCCCTTGGCTCCTGTGCGCTGCTGTCTCCACCAAGTGGAGGCTGTGACCATCACTGGTCCCAGTGTGTCCCCAGCAGTGGCCCAGCAGTGCCTGCAGGGATCTGGAAGCTGGGGCAGGTCTCTGTGTGGGCACTGGGGGACATGGGCACTGCCTGGGTCACACTGGGGAGTCCTTCCGCTCCCAGCCCCCCGGACTGATACTGAACTTACCTGACATCCTGAAAACTTTTGAGTCCTTTTCTCTCTGTGTCCTCACCCAAAGCCATGAGTCCTGCATGGAGCCTTGGGAACTGCAGAACTGAAAATTCACTCCTGTTCTTGCTCATCCTCTTTCTGAACCTTTCCAGCAGTTGTGCCTCAGCTCTGGAAGATCTGCCATGGGACAGGAGTGGCAGAACCAGGCCTGACCATGGTGGTGCTGAGGTCTGAAGTCTTCCCTCCCCCAGGCAGGGTCTTCCCTGTCCCTCCCTGTCCCTCTTGGGGAATTTATGGAGAACAAGAACATTCCAGCTCTCCTGCTGCTTTATCCTCATCTCCAAGTGGAGGTTCCTTGTGCGGCTCAGTAGCAGGGGAGGCAAAATTCAACACAACACTGAGCCAGTGCAGCATCATGGGCTTGCAAGGGCTGATCCAAGGACCTAAGGACTCGGAATGAAATGAAGCTTTCCCAGGTCACCTCCCCTTGGTCAGTGCATGTGTGGGTTGATGCTGTGTGCGGTGGAGGCTGTGATGACTCCTGTCTTCCAAGGAAAACTGGTTCTGCTGGAGCTGTGCACATGCTCTTTTCCATCCTGCCTGAAGATTTCCAGTGTCAGTTGCTTCCTTTTCCTTCCTGTTGGTACTCTTTCCCCAGCCAAACCAGGAGGCTTCAAACTCTGCTGTCTCATGAGGATCATTCCCAGAGCCCAGCTCTCCCTTGCACCCTTGCGAGCATTTATATCCCATTCAGCAACTGAACATCAGAAGAGCCTGAACTGGTCAAGGTTCTTCTCTAGCCACAGGAGCACAACCTGGATTTCACAGGGGACCACAAGAAAGTGCTGCTCGCTCCTGCTGGGAGAGCTGGATTCCACCACTGCTGCTTCCTCCTCCTCTCCAAAGTTGTGCAGCCCCAGCTAAGGCACCAAGTGGCTTCTGGAGAGCTCAGCCCTGCTCCCAGGAGTGTCAGTGCTGCTGTTTTATGGTTTCACTTGTTTTTGAGGGGAACAGCAGGCTCCTTTCAGGCTTGTGAGCCATGAAATCATGTGGAAGAAAGTTGCTGAAGTATTTGGGGCTGTGTCCTTCTGCACATCAGGTACCTGCTCCGAGTTAGAGCATATGAGGCAATGAATTGCTTTCAGTTAATATTTGCAGGGTTAGGTCACACCCAGGAGCAGACATTCCAGCTGTAAAATTCCTTTCTTGGGAGAGCTAGATCCACAAAGTCAGCGTGCATGAAGGGCAAAGGTTCTGAAGGTCCATTGGTCTGGTCTAATAATTTATATAGTCCTCAGCTCCAGGCCAAGTGTGGCCAGTGCATGTCTATACTGAGCCCAGGGACCTGGGCCAGCCAAACACACAGCTCTGGGTCTGAAAACTCGGGGGGATCTGTTCTCCCTGGGCACGTCCTTTGGAAAACGTCTGTTCCAGTGGACCACCATCTGTGCTAATGTTTTATGCCTCATTTCAGCTGGTTCCAGCTTCCAGCAATGAGCTTGCACTCAACTCTTCCCTGCCAAGTTAAGGCAAAGACAGTATTTTCTCCCCATGAAGATGATATGCTGCAGTCCAATCATCTTCCAGGTTTCTTTTTGGCATGAGAAATAGACTTGAGCAGTTTGGTCTCACAGAGTCATAAAGTGTCTTTTCCCAGTCTTGAACCATTTCAGTGCTGCATTTTGGAACCGTCTGCAGCTTTTCTAATCACCTCTGAAACCTGAAGTTTCTCGCTGTGTTTGCAGCATGTGGGGAGTGGCTTCAGCACAGTTTCAGACAGGGAGAAAATTACCTCCTTGTTTCATCTCAGGCTCCTGCAATGAAAATTTGGTCAGTCCCTCAGCTCAGAGCATGGCTCTGAGTGGTTGCAGCATCACGTGGGTGCCTCCACAGTCCTGGACTTGTCTGAGTGTGCTGCAACCACTGGACTTGCGCTGAACGAGCTACAGAGAGGGGGATTCACTCTCTCTGGTGGAGTGTCCCATACTCAGTCTTTGCTCTCCACCCCTCCGTGGTGTGTTAAATTTAATTCCAGAGCATGAATAAATCTCTCCACATCAACCATTCCAGAAGTCCTGTGGAAATGCCTCTCTCTATTCAGAAGCAATGCACATGGAGAACAGCTACGCCTCGCAGCACAGGGCCTGTTGCTGATTGGGTTTGTGTTTGAATGTGACTGATACAAAGCTGGGCATCGTCAGAAAGTCATTGTATTCTTGCCCCTTTTATAATCTCTAGCCTCAGTCTCACTGCCACTGGTATCAGCTTCTAATCCCAAATCACTTGGCTCATGCCTGGATTTTCCTGTTGCTTTGCCCAGGACTGGCAGGTTGCTGTGCCATCGATAACCGAGCTCTCACTGGCTGCTCCCACCTTCCAGCCTCCCAGTGGGAATCACCCTGGCTGGCTTTGATCTTCCTCCACAATCCTCACTGAGGAAGGGAAGATTTTCCTATCTACCCTATTGTTGTCTTTAGCAGTGTTGTGCATTTCACACCTTCTGGGTTTGATTGATCTGCAATCAATCCCACTCTTTTCTGATCCCTGAGTATTCTGTACTCACTGCCTGCCCCTTGGAAGGGTGCTGAGCCACACTGTGGTGGCTGAAATTGATGGGCCTGTGGCACACCCAATAATATTACCATAAAGACTGTTCAGTTCTCAACCACATCTCTAGCTCAATCCATCTTTCTCACTTGTAAGAGCCCTGGATGATTTTGGGAGCATGGCAGGGGGGAGTACGTGTGAGAAGGCAGGAAATGAGTGGGAAGGCAGGTCAAGGCTAATTCTCTCTGTTTAGGGGCTATTAATTGTACGTTTCATTCCATAATGAGAATGAAGGGATGAATAATAAAATCTCTGGCAATAGGATGTGCCTGACCCAGTTTGAAATAGTGACTCCATGTCTGTGTGGGAGGTTGGGCAGTAATTACTGGAGGATTGTTCTCTCTGTTCCTTTGCTCCTCTCATCCCTGTCCTCCCAGAAGCTCCACACTTTCACCTCCAGTTGCACCATCCTGGTTCTTCTGCGAGCTTCATAACCTGTGTCAGAACCCACTGCGGGTGTTGGTTCTCTAACACTGTAATTAATACTTTGTCCTGATGAACTTTATGATGTTCCAAGCAATGGAATTTTTTTCTGTCACTGTTGCATGATCTAATGATCATCCAGAAGTCCAGCCTATTTTTCATTTTTTTGTTACTTTTGCCTAAAATGTTTTCAAATACCTTTGGTTGTTCCCAGTGTTTACATGACTCTAAATATGTCACAGTAGTTTCTGTTTCTGGTTATATTATATTTTATATAACCATTATATATTTAGTTCAGATTTCTGCACAGACTGAACCAGCAATTATTTTATCTTTGTATTGCATGTTGGAGTGTATTAATAACCAATATGAAAAATTTGGGCTCCATATAGAGTGGTACTAAAAGAGCTCCACTGGCTTATTCCCACATCCTTGTCTGGTGGGCTCACATCCCCTTTGTCTTTTGCCACCACAGCACCTGTTGATGTTGTTTTACAGCTTTGAGGTGTCCAGTTTCCTTTTCTTAAAGGGTTTTGAACATTTGTTTAGATTGTTTTCTCTCACAAATTCCCAGCTTTTCTTTCCCAGATGAAAACACAAGCTATTTCCTAACCTGTTTCTGAGCACACTGGACCTCATCTGCCTTCCCCCTTCCATTAGGCTTTCCCTGTCATCCCCAATAGTTGTATCTGTCCATTACATGGTCGTCTCCCTAAATATCCTCATCCTCCAGATGATCCCCTTTGATCAGTACTGTGTATATTCAATAAAGCCTCTGAATACCAGGGCATGTCAGGTCACTTGAAGGGGTAAAAGAAGAGGCGATGGAGGGTCGAGATAGCTCCAAATTAAAAATGTCAGGGAATCATAGAATTGTTTAGGTTGGAAAAGATCTTGAAGATCATCAAGTCAAAGTTAATTCAGCAGTGCCAGGTCTACCAGTGACCCATGTCCCCAAGTGCCACAGGAGAATATGGCTTTGTGTGTATGGACTAGTGTTGGCAAAATACATGAAGTCAGAACTGCTGGGGCTGTGCCTGTGATCTGCTGGCAACCAGGGCAAGTTCTGTGCTCTTCTTTAGGGATGCAGTGTGTTTATGAGCACTACCGTTGTTTGTGAGGATTAAGGTTATTATCATTACTAACAAATCATTTTATTTCTTTTCTCCAGTTAAATTTTAATTACTTATCATGTATGGCAGACATACATTAATATGTTTCTTTTAAATAACCTGCATAAACCAGAGTACCTTGAATTAGGTCCTGGTGATGCCAAAATGAGCCCCTGGCATTGAGGATTCACATTCTCTCCTCTCTTTCCCCCTTCAGGGAGTGTTTGAAGAGGAGCCCGCGGAGCCCAAAAGCCGAGGGCTCCGACTCGGTGACATCTCAGTCCTCCCCCAGTGAAGAGGCTGGAATGATGACTGAGGTGAAAGTGAAGACAGAGGTACCAGATGACTACATCGAGGAGGTGATCTGGCAGGATGACACCAAAGATTCCAAGAAGAACATCAAGGATGGGACAGGGGATGTGCCTGCAGAGATCTGCGTGGTCATCGGCGGCGTGCGCAACCAGCAGACACTCGGTAAGGCACGAGGCACCATTCCCTGAGGGGATGTGCCTGGACACTCTGGAGGGCCCAGAGCCAGGGTGAACATCAGACTTGGGGTCCTGGCTCAGAATTACTGACCTTCTGTGTCTGTTTGCATCTGGTAGCCCCTAAAGACTCAGCCAAGATTGGAAAGAAAAAGCTCCTTATCTTCTTTTGGCATGTTCAGGGACTTGCCCATCAAGCAGCACCTGGTGAGCCCAGGGCTGGGGGTGTGTTCGACACAGATGAGGAACTTGGAAAGGAAATCCTGAGAAACAGCTGAGATGTTTTTGAGGAAAGTTGCTCTGAGGAGTGTGGATGCTTTCTGTAATTGAGTCTGAGCTCAAGAGCAGGTTTTACAGGTTGATGTTTGTTTGTTTTCCTGATCGCTTGTCATTTGTGGGAATACTTTTGACTCTGGGCTGGCTGTTGTGTGCCCTGTTCAAAACAGTGCTTCCTGTCCCTACCCCACCTCCTGCTGTGATGAGAAGAAACTTTTTCTTTTTTCTATGAACATCAAACTGTCCTCTCCTTCTGCTCCAGGGAAAGGAGCTTCCTGTGGGAACCTGGCAAGACACCACTCTTGCACTGCCTCTGTTGTCCCAGGCCTGGAGCAAGTCCCTTCAGTGTCTCTGAGATCCAAAGGCACTTGCTAATAAAAAGAAGGAAGAGCAGTTGGACCAGGTTTCCTATAAGGGACTCAGGAGGAAGCTGATTTGAGCAGCCCAGCATTGTAGTTAGGGTTGGTTTGTCCTGCAGGGGGAGAGAAAAGAGGAATTGATGTTGGATCTTCTCCCGGGTTTTGATGATCGTTGTCCATACTGCTGGAAAGAAACACGGGAGATGTCCTTAGATGGTGATTGTCTCAGAAGCACCATTGCTCTTCCTGTCCTTACCACCACAGGACAGACACTAAGAACAGCAGGGTGGGAGGTCAGTGCTGTCTGTGCAGGTCTAAGGAAAGCCTAACAAGTCCAAAACTATTTCTGACATAAAGATTTTACAATTTGGAAGAAATATCCTGTGTATTTTCAGAGCTTTTGTGCCTCTGCAGCTCTTGATCATTGCATGGGCAAAATTGAAAAGCATCCCTGGTGCCCTGGGAGGGAGAGGTGGAGCTATGACTGATGGGCAGCAATGGGAGCTTCTCCTCCAGCCATGGCCACCTGCCCTTGGTGAAAGCATCTTCAGGTTGGGTATTTGCCTCACAGGACCCTTTTCTCCCCACAGCTCCTGGCTGGGCAGCAGCAGCTGCTCTGCAGTTGGTGTCCTCTGGCAGTGGTGCTTTCCTTGGCTAACTTGCTGTGCAGTGGGAGGGGACTTTTGATCTGGGCTGACTTTGGGTGGACTGCAGGGGAAGCAAGTGAAGAGCTGCTGAGGGCACTGGGATTGTTCAGCTGCAGCAGAGGAGACTGAGGGGAGACCTCATCAGGGGCTACAGCTCCTCCTGAGGGTCAGCACCGAGCTCTGCTCTGTGACAGGGACAGCACCCAGGGAATGGCTGGAGCTGGGCCAGGGCAGGCTCAGGCTGCAGCTCAGGGCAAGGTTCTTCCCCCAGAGGGTGCTGGGCACTGCCCAGGGAATGGGCACGGCCCCGAGGCTGCCAGAGCTCCAGGAGCCTTTGGACATCCCAGGGATGCACAGGCTGGGAGTGTTGGGGGGCTGTGCAGGGACAGGGGCTGGTTTGTTGATCCCTGTGGGTTCCCTTCAGTTTGGGCTATTCCAGGATTCTATGATTATGTGTTGTCCCTATGGACAGCACTGGGGACAGACTGGTTGTGAGTGGGACACACAATGTATGGACGCTGGGGAGAGGGACAGATTCATTGACTAGTTACAAGTGGTGGTTGAAAGCCATGTAAACTGGAGAGCTTCTGTCTGGAAGGGCCTTTTCCAGTGAAACACACATTGTATTGTTACTGTAAAACCTGGGCTTCTTTAAAGGCAGTTTGATCTGGAGGTGATGGGGGTTGGTGTCAATTTCTTTGTGAACAGAGCCCTGGAAGTGCCTCTGTCTGCCATTCACATGACTCTCATTTTTGGGGAGGTGGCTCTGAGTAACTCCTGTTTGGCCCTCAGGTCCTGTGCTCTGTGTGCACAGCCCATGGTGCCCAGAGAGCAGCTCCTTGTGTTTGCTGAGCTCTGGCACCTGGTCCCCTCTGTCCCCTCATGGAAATCACATAAGGGCCCTGTTCCCATCTCTGCACACACCAGGGTACCTCCCACCAGGAATGTGCCCCGTGTGCTACTGCTCCACTGGCTATTCCAGCTGCTCCACTGGCTATTCCAGCTGCTCCACTGGCCATTCCAGCTGTACTGAAGCAGCCTAAAAGTGTGACCTGCTGATGCTGCTGTTGCCTCCTGCCCCCAGAACAAAGGCTAAGTGACTGCTGCTGCTCCCCAGCACTTCTAGGAGCTTTCCTTGCCCTGGGATCTGGGAACCCTGTATCTGAATCACTTCCTCCGTGCAGACAGGCAAGGCTTTGGTAGAATTTTATTCACCTTCACCAGGGAAGCTGAGACTGGAGGTGTTAAAGATGGTTATTTTTATAGCAATTCCTGATGAAGTGGTGAATCAGGAGTGAATGAACCCCTCTTCTCTGTGTGGAATTGCCAACCCCCAGCCTGTCTCCTTTCAGGGGGTGCTAAGGACAGTTGGTTAAATGGGGGATGTGTCTGAGCAGGGACCATGGTGCTGAAGACTCAGGGCACATGTGGCTCCAAGTGACAGCTTTTCTGCAGTGCACATTACAAGATTTACATCTCTTTTCTGAGTCACATATCTGCTCTATTTATATTTTCAGTTGTTACTTGGAGCAATTTATAACAGGGATTCCCAACTCAGTTGCTGCTATTCCTTTGCAGTGTTTACATCAAACCAGGCCTTGTGTCTTTTGTCGCCTGTTTGCTTGCACCAGCTTCTGTCCCTCCCAGCACTTTGGACTACTCCAGACTCTGCCTCCATCTGTGTGGAGCATCCCAAACCCCAAGGAGACTGGAAGGGGCTGTACTGGGTGGGATGGTTGGAGACAGAGGCCACAGTCCCCCAGCCGAAGAGTTGTTTGTGGGTTTGGACCATTTTCCTTTCAGCTGCTATTCCACAGAAGTCTTTCAGTCCTGTGGGATCCCCTTCTGGCATCCCAAGCAGAGGAAGCCAATGGAGAGGTTGGCTCTCACCTGGCTTCTGTCAGCTGCAGCTGCTGCAGATCTCCCACTCCCCCCCTTCACCCATCTGGACCCCCACAGTACCCTGGGTGTCCCAGCCCTTGGGTGGCAGTTCCTGCACAGCTCAGAGGTGCCACATTTCCTGTTCTTCCCTTCTTTCATCTGGCAAGAATCATGTGCTGGGTAACTTGAAGAGCCAAGCACATGGACGCTCCTCAGGACAGGGAAGTCAGGACAGAAAGGCACAGAATTCCCACCACGGAGCTTCTGGAGAGGAGAGGAAAAGCAAAGGGCACTTATGTTGTAATTCAGGAGAAAGAGGGGGAGACTGCTTGTCAGATGTGGATCATTTCCTCCTGTTGGGAATAGCATCAGGTCAGTATTTGTGTCCTGGAGGACTGAGTTATCTGTTAGCTGATCAGGAGAAGTTTGATACAAGACTCCTTAAGCTCTCAATCTGCTCTCTCAATCTGGTGCTTCACGAGGAACATTTTGGAGAGGACTTTTCAAGTAATGCATTAAATCAGAAATGTTTCTGAGCAGAGTGAAGAGAGAATCCTTCTGCTCTGAGCCTCTCTGTCCATCTCCCATGCATACATTGGTGCTGATGTTTCAGTTGCTGCGCTGCTCAGCATATGAAATTCAAGAGCACTTTGGATTCACTCTGGTGAGGTAAAATAGTACTGCAGAAGCCTTAAGAAATTCTGTGAGACCTCTGACATCTTGTCAGGAAGCCACAGGGACAGATGGGTCTTGGAAATTTTTAATAGGCTTCAGCCATCATTATTCCTTGGAAATGCATCCACTTTAAGGGCTTTTTTCTGATTTCTTTTTGCACAATTTAGATGGAAAAGCAGTGGAACGTGGCTCTCCCGTTGGATATACACGAAATCGATATTCAGGGACCTGGATTTTTGACCATGCATTGAGATACACGTCCGGTATGTGATGGAAGGGTGTGAAAGTCTAACCAGGGCTCAGGGAGCAAAGGAACTTCTGGAAGCAATGGGTGCATTGCCCAGATTCCAGCTGCAAGGCTCAGGAAAAGCCTGGCCCAACTGAGTGCACCAACTAACCCCAAACCTTCCCTATCTCCCCTCCTGCTACTACCAGCTGTGACTGCATGACACACCCTGAGTGGACAGTGACCTCGCTGCTGGTGTCCAAGGCCACGTGGGCATGTTCTCTGCAAGGCCTTAACACACAGTGATGTCCTTCTTCCTCCACTTCACCTTTCCTCCACTCTAACAGCATATTTTTGTGGCAAGTCACCCCTCCTTTCCCTAACATGAGGGCCTGTGGTGAGCTGAGCACACAGCTGTGGCTGCTGAGTTGTGTCTTCCTCAGGTCTGTAACACACCTCCCACATACCCTCCCCAACTCCCTGTGCTCCTGAGGCACTGCTCTACCTCCTGTGGGCAGGGGGTGAGTGCAGGTGTCCCCCTCAAAGTTGACTCCAACCTTCCCTGGGTTTCATTTGAGACCTGGGACCTTCAGGGCATGTGCACAAAAGCCCTGGCCTGGGACACGTGGTCCCTCTCCTGCCTCAGCTCCTGCCCCTGGTGTCCAGCACAGCCCCTGCATGAGGGCTGCAGCCCCTGCTCGAGTTCACAATGCAGAAGGAAGGCACTGCACAGCTACCTGGACAGCTGAACTTCTAAGAAAATTTCTGCACAGCCAGTGCATTTATGTGCCACAGACTATCTCCAGAAGAAGTAGGAAATACAATAAAAAATGGCGAAAAAAATCCAGCCTAGAGCCCCTCAGTGTGTTTGACCTGTTTGCACCAACTCATAGAATCACAGAATGCTTTGGGCTTCCGTGGGCAGGGACATCTTCCACTGTCCCAGGCTGCTCCCAGCCCCAATGTCCAGCCTGGCCTGGG
>JAGMWU010001143.1:0-16782 GCA_018697195.1 Certhia americana | reverse complement strand
CCGTGCGGGCGGAGGGCAGCGCGCAGCCGGCCGGGGCGCTGCGGTGTGCCCGCGGTGCGAACGGCACCGGGCGGCGGCTCCGGCGCTGTCGGGCGTCCCGGGCTGCCGGGAACGGGCGGGTGAGTGACGGCGGCCGCGGCCAATGCCGGGAGGGCCGGGGCGCTGCCGCCGAGGAGTCGGAAGCCGGGCGGAGCGGGGCGAGGCGGAATCGCCGGTTCGAGGCACGGCCGCGGTCGCAGCCGCAGCTGCTCTTGGCTCCTCGTCTTTCCCCGAGCTGCCTGAAGGCTGCGCAGCTCCAGCGGGCGGCACGAGTGCAGCCCCGCATGCAGCCCCGCATGTAGCCCCGCATGCAGCCCCGCATGCAGCCCCGCATCCTGGGGCTGGAGATGCTCCCGGCTGTAGCACAGCCGTGTCTGCCAAATAACGCGGTCTTGGCTTTGTCATCCCTCTCGTCCTTTTGGGAAATGAGTCTAGGGTTGAGCATATCGCGGTTTAAATATATTTATAGATTTAAAGGGATTTGTAAAGATAGCCGTAAAATTGACATGTTTGGCTGAGCTGCACGGCATTGAAGTCAAGAGTGTAATATTTTCTTCGTTTTTTTTAGAGCAACGTTTCATTTCACCTTTTCTGTGATGGAGATTTCTTCTCACCAGTTTCACCTCTTGCAGCAACTAAATGAGCAGCGCAGGCAGGACTTGTTCTGTGACTGCAACATCCTGGTGGAGGGCAAGGTTTTCAAAGCCCATCGCAATGTGCTGTTTGCCAGCAGCGGCTACTTCAAAATGCTCCTTTCGCAGAGCTCGAAGGAGACGAGTCAGTCCACGACAGCCACTTTCCAGGCCTTTTCTCCTGACACCTTCACAGTTATCCTGGATTTCGTGTATTCAGGCAAACTGTCCCTCACGGGTCAGAATGTGATCGAAGTCATGTCGGCCGCCAGCTATCTGCAGATGACCGATGTGATCAGCGTGTGTAAAACCTTCATAAAGTCGTCGCTGGACATCAGTGAGAAGGAGAAGGATCGCTACTTCAGCCTGTCAGACAAAGATGTGAGCTCCAACGGCGTGGACCGATCCTGTGTGTACAGCGGAGGGTGGAGGGCAGAGAGCAGCAGCCCCCAGCATTCCCACTCCAGCCCAGACCCTGGGACTTGTATGATGGGCGGGAACGCTTGGAGCAATTTCAACTATTACCCCACCTCTCAAAGAAATACCCAGCAGCAGCTGTCCAAACACGAGCAGCGGCAGGATTCCATCAAGAAATCCCGGCACCTGGGGCTGCAGCAACCTTCTGACATCCCCCACTATAAATCAAGCAAGCTGGAGGACAGGGCTGCCGAGCCCGCCGGCCACGCTGCGCCAGCTGAGGAGCAAGTTCACCTCGACACCGAGGTTGAAGCTCCTCACGTGGGTTACCAGTTTGGCCAAGGGGCTGAGGTGATGCCCAGGGGCTTGGCTGTGTCGCAGCAGGAGCATGAATCACCCCGCTCCTCCAGTAAATCCAAGTCCTCCAAAGCTGAGGAGCAGTACGGGAGCATGCCCTCCATCCTGGGGGTCATGGGGAACTGGGCTGAAGGTGAGTAGGATTTAGTGCTGCTCACTAGGAATCCTCTCTTCTGGCCATGAGAACTTAGGTCTTACTCGACAAGTAAAGCACAAGTGCCAAAATGACAGATGTACTGTCCAGGAATATATGTTTGGAATGTGTGACTCTTGTTTTTTTAAATTATTTGGAGTTCTTGAAGTACCTGGGGTATTAAATTTAAAAATAAGTATAAGTTAGGATATTTTAAAGCTCATTTCATGAAATCACAGAATGGTTTGGGTTGGAAAGGATCTTAAAGCTCATTTTGCTCCACTCCCTGCCATGGGCAGGGACACCTCCCACTATCCCAGGTTGCTCCAAGCCCTCCCACTATCCCAGGTTGCTCCAAGCCCTGACCAAGCTGGCTTTGCCAGGTCTGTGTTAATACAGCCAAAGTCCACTCTTCCTTTGTTGCACTCCTGTGTAATCTACAGGAAAACACAAAATCTTTGTGCTTGAAACAACCACTGAATATTGTTTTAATAACAGTCTTGTGCTGTTCTCATAAAACACCTTTTCCTAGAGCATTACGTGACATCACTTGATCTTTTTTTTTTTTTTTTTTCAATCCCATTATTTTCTGACAGATGACCTGGCCAGGATGAGGTTCAAGTGTCCATTCTGCAGCCACGTGGTGAAGAGAAAAGCTGACCTCAAGCGTCACCTTCGCTGTCACACGGGAGAGCGGCCGTACCCCTGTGAGGCATGTGGGAAGAGATTCAGCAGGCTGGATCACCTCAGCAGCCATTTTCGAACTGTGAGTATTTTTAGCAACTGCCATGATTTATTTAACGTGGAAATCTGGCTAATTAAACACGGGCTGAGCGTATCTGGTTGATCTAATGACTCCCGTAAAGGAGAGGAGAAGAGAAAATTAATTTGGTTTGGTTGCAGTCGAATTGAAGGATAATTTGCAGGAAAGGGGAGGAATTTGTTGGGTAATTGATGACTTGCAGAGGTTCTGCTCTCTGCAGCCTGTGAGAGCTCCAGTGGGCAATTCCCGTGCCTGGGCTGGCTCATTTCAGTGTTTGATGTCTCTCAACCTGAGGCAACGCTGTGATTTGACACTACTTTTTGTCACCTCCCAAAACCCTGCTGTGTGAATGCTTGTCGTGGTTTGAACGCCACGTGTGTGCTAAGGAAGGCAGGAGCCTCCCTTGGAATGGAGAATTTAAACCCTCTCCCTCTGAATTAGTATAACTTTGAATTTAAGGGGCTCTCAGGTGAAGATATGGGGATAGGAATAACAGTTCTTTATTAGGGGAGCTAAAATAAACAATAAAACCAAAACACATGCAGTAAGACAAATAAATAAACAAAACCCACTGACAGAGTCAAGGTCCAGCCTGTCCCCCTGTGGGTCAGGGGGTTGGTGGCAGTGCCATCCCATGGTCGCTGCAGTCCCAGTGGCAGATGTGGCTCTGGTGCAGTGATGCTCCTGGAGAAAGAATGGAGTTCTTTCGATGAAGGGCCAGAAGTGATAGATGGGCCTGGTGTTCCTCTGAGAATCAGTGGAAAGGCTGCTTGGTGTCCTAAACCCTGGATTTTTATCCAGGTAGGAATGCTTGGTGTCACAAATCTCAGATTTTTATCCAGGTAGGAATGCTTGGTGTCCTAAAGCCCAGATTTTTCTCCAGGTAGGAATGCTTGGTGTCCCAAACCCCAGATTTTTCTCCAGGTAGGAATCCTTGGCTCCTCCCCCTGGTTGGAGCATTTCCCAGTGGGCTGATGGAATTCTCTCAGTGACACTCACTGGCCCATGAGCAGAAGATCTCTCCCTGGATTGAGGATGGATTGTGAGGAGATAAGAAAACTGCCCCAGCAGGTTTTTGACAGTTGGGCCATTGACAGACAATCACCCCAGCCCTCCACCCCAGTTCCAACAGATGGTGACAGAATACAGAGTTTTGGTGACATTTTGCACTGCCACCCATGACAATACTTTACAAATCCATGCCTTCCCGTGTTCCCAGATCCACCAGGCGTGCAAGCCCATCTGCAGGAAATGCAAGCGCCACGTGACCGAGCTGACGGGACAAGTGGTCCAGGAGGGGACACGGCGCTACAGACTCTGCAACGAATGCCTGGCCGAGGCTGGCATTGACAGTATCCGCATTGACTTGGAGGCTGAGGCACCTCTGGAGTTCCCACAGGATGGGGACAAGGATTCCAGGTGGCACTACGGGGAGGACAACAGATCCGACGTGGAGATCGTGGAGGACGGCTCCACTGACTTGGTGATCCAGCAAGTGGATGACAGCGAGGATGAGGCGGAGGAGAAGGAAGTGAAACCAAATATTAGGTAGTTGGAAGACAAAGCTTGGGAATTCCGTGCAAGAGGGAGAATGTACTGTGACCAAATGCCCTCTGCCAGCTGGTGGTGATCCTACAGAGACACGTGGGTGAACAGGTCCAGACTTGCATGTGTTTATGGACACGTCATTGAGGCCATGCTGGTTTGCTAGCAGAACCCAGATGTGTTGTTTTGGTAAAAAGAATCCATCCTGAAATTATGGATAAACAAGGAAACTGCAGTATTACGTGGATAATTTTTATAGCAGGCAATGGGGCGTATCTCAAAGCCTCTTGCAAGGGAGTGAGATCTAAATACTTTTTAAAAAGTCACAGATTATTGTAAATTGACCATTTGTTACACTTGTAGAGAGGAGGGGTTTATATCATTGAGTGATAAAAAAAATATAAAGACTCCCCCACACCAGACAAGCTCTCTTGAGTGTTCAGAAGCAAAAAGAATCTTCCATGAAATTTCATGGAATCTTCATGTTATGATAAGGAAAAAGGCAGTTAATTAAGAAAGAGCATTTAAAATGTTTTGGCACTTTTGTCTGGAAAAGGACTTCTGTAAAATGTATTAGGATGAGGTGAATCTTTAGCAGATCATGTGTTCAAGACCTATTTCTGTAAAAGAAAATAAGCACATAAATGCTTAACACATCAAACTGATTAAAAATTTGGATCACTAATTGATGCCAGTAGGTGTTTTAGTTTCTAAATTAGGATCTCAGACTGGGCTGTTTTAATAAGCACTGTTAAAATACTCTTTTTTAAAATACTTTGAAACCTCTCAAAAGTGCCCAGACATGGTGGGATTGTTGGGGTGTAGGGCCAGGAGTTGGACTTGGATGATCCTTGTGGGTCCCTTCCAGCTCAGGGTATATTCTGTGCACCTTTTCCAGTCTGTCCCAGTGAGACCAAGATACACTGGAAGTTCTAGACACAGTATTTGTGTCATTTCACCCACAATTAGGCTACAGAGATGAGTAACGATGAAGATATTTTACTTCTCCTTGGTTTTGTTGCTTAGTGAGTTTCTCTTACCCAGCACTGTCAAGAGGAGAGGAGCAGGAGATGCTCCTGGGGTTCCTGCTGCTCAGCATTCCTTGGACAGATCTGAGTGTTATTCCAGTTCTTGGGATCATGGAACTCAATGGCTGTAGACTTAGAAAATGATTTTTCTTTTTTTTTTCTTTTTTACAGCTTTGTAAGCATGTTTGGCTGAACCCCAGGTTTCTTACACAACAATCCCATATATATGTATATATATATATACACTATATAATCTTTCCCAGGGACAGCTAAAAAGTCACTATTTTATTTTTAGTTGTGTAAAAACTGTATAACTTTCTTGTATCATCATGGCCAGAGAGTGCAGCATTTTCATTCCAGGCTGCAGGTGACCAACTTGACCAACAAATGACAACTTGAGAACTTTATGCTAAATTCAGTGTAAGCATTAAGCACCCTCCTCTCCATGGGAAGCATCCCAAGGACACAAGAAATGATGTTTTATTGTTTTTTCAAAAATTATAATTTATTGGCTTAGGTTTGGGGAGGGGGTGACTTAAAAATCTTTGTAATGACCCAGATGAAAACATCTTAAACAAGACTTACACTTGATTTTATGTGACACTTGGTCAGCAGCCCAAAAATGGACTTGATGTGAAAACAGACATTTAATTTCTTGGAGCTTTTAAACTCCTAAAATGCCTGTTATTAAATAGCTAAGAAATATTCCTGAGCAACCTGGACTCAATCAAATACACAGAATAAGAAATGCTTCAAAGAATATGGAGTAACTTTGCTCTAATTTCATAGATGTTTCCCTTTCCCTTTCTATTAAAGAGTTTGACAACAAATCTCAGATCTTGGTGCCTGCTGTCCCAGGATAAAAAAGTGGCTGGAATTGGTCTCTGCGTGTTTGGGGATGGATGAAGGGGAGGGGAAAATAAACTGTTCTCTCCAGGTCTGAAATCTTAACTGCCAGCTGCAAAGGTCAGACTATTAAGTGTTTCTTAATAATGGGGGTGTTTTTAGAAGCAAAGGGATTTTTGGATCAATACTCTATTTAATTAGAGATCATAAATCTAACAATCCTGAGGACCAGATGCTTCAGAACGAGACCATTTATAGTGGCTCTAAATGGGCAAATGGAACAATTTATCCAAAGGAAGGTTTGACTTTTTAAACACAGGCAGATTAATTGTTGATTTGCCAGGTAAATAAGGGCTTTTTTCTGGATTTATATGTTGTTAATCTCAGTAGCATTAACTAGATACCTGTAGTCATTTTTAAAGTATCTAAGCTTGGAGGTTTAGCTCAAGGCTGTGATTCCCACAGTCAACGATGTTTCTCTGTTTTTTAAAAATTACCATTTTTACATTTGTTGCCTTAATTTTGGTCATTGTTTCCTTATTTTTGTATTGCAAGACAAGATAAATGTTAAGTGCCTTCTGTTTTCCACATCCTTCATTTTACACTCACGTATTTTCCTTGGTTTTGTTTTTTTTCACTGAATGAAAGTATTTGTTTTCTTTTTGTTTCCTTCCATTGCCTCTGATTGTCTTCTTCATATTTCTGTGAATATCACCTGCCCCTCATCAGCACAAGGAAAAGTTCCTTTCCTTTCAAGAAGGAAAGTAAAAACCACATAGGGATGTTCCCACTGAATTTATTTATTTCCTTGTATTTCCTTCATCTTTATGTCTCTTAGGGATAAGGTTTAGTGCTGGACTTGATCTTAAAGGTCTTTTCCAAGAATTCTGTGATTATTTTTGTTTGGTTTGTGTTTATTTTGTGTTCATAAAATCACAGGCAAGAGTGAAGACAAAGTTCTTTATCCTCTTATTAATTTCTCACCTCTTAACTACCCTTATTTTCTGACAATATCTTCCCATCCTTTCAAAGGCTGAAACACTGAAAATTCCCTCTCCCCAATTTCAGGTGTTTCTTACAGAATTCTTTCTGCTCTAAAAAAAACCTATGGCTTGTGTGATGCTTGATTAGTTTTTTCACATAATTTCCTTTTTTTTTTTTTTTTTTTTGCCATTAAATTACCTGTATTTACTATCCAAAAAATGTCACTTGTCCTTATCTTAAAGGTTAAACAGTTGAGTAGCCTCCCTAAAAACAAAAAAAAAAAAAAAGCAAAATGCAAAAACTGACTTCAGAATGAATCTCCCTTCCCAACCTTTTGTAATTTGGATTTTAGTCCAGTTCTAAAGAATTGAAGTAAGGAAAAAAAAAAAAAAAAAAAAAAAAAAGCAAAAAATACTGATTTAGGGTGGCTTTGAAAATACATGAATGCCCCAAAGATCTCCCAGAGGGATGGCTCTGATTGCTACACGTATCCTGGCTCTGCAGAATGTTCCATCCTCCAGGATTCTGGGATCCATCTCTAGTTTTTAATGATAAGGGGAAAAAAACCACAAAACACTCCATTGGATATCAAATGATGGAATATACATTTCTTCTCTGAAGCATCTGGTCACTGACAGAGTTATCCCATTACAGAGCCATGCTAATGTCTACCTTTCTTATTTTTTAATTACTGTTGGTTGGAGGCAACAAGTACAAAAATGAAATAGAGGACAAAAAAATCTCCAATTCTGCCCAAAAGCTTGAGTTTTGAAGAAAAGGATGTTCTAAACCTCCAGCACTTGCCTGCAGAATTTTTCCATTAGGTACAAATCCATGCCAACACTGGCTGTTGAGTGATGGGGATAAATTGATAAGCTACTATGAAAAGCTTATAATAGCATTTAGTTAAATATTTTCTATACTATTTAACTTAAAACCTTTCTACATTGGAGGTGTAACCTTTCATCCCATTTCACTCGTGAAATGCAAAGAGGAAGCTTATTCGGTGCATCAAGAATTTCAAACAGAGCAAGAACACAGGACATGAGATTTTGTAAGGAAAACTGAGAGGAGTGGTTGGAAAGAGCCTTCCCTATCTTGGCTTAGCTGCTGGAATAAATTAAACACTATTGAAGATCTCACCCGACGCTTGACTGTGGAAATGGGAACTGTTCTTTGCCAGGTTCTTGCAGCCTGCTCTGAGGAGGGGAGTGTACCGATGACTGCAGAGCTTCCTTCTCAAAATTATTCCATGATCGCGAGGAATAAGACTGAAAGAATCTCACCTAACAGGCACGAATTTGAAAGTGTCTTGTCTTCTATCAGCCCTCCTGATTCCATTTTCCACCCAGAAGGGAAACCAGGACAATCTGTGTATTGCACTCCTACGTGCAGCGCTTTGCTTTGGGATTATCCTCATTGTTTGAATACAAAAATCCCGTTATAAAAATGCTGCGAGATCGAGTTAATATCATTAATCCTACACCGCCGAGCTCCGGATCTCTGCCGTTCACCGTTCAGGTGGTGCCTTCTACACACACACACACATACAAACACACACACAAAGGTAGCAACAACAACAAAGCCTTGTGTGAGCAGGGCAGCGGCCTCGGGGCAGCATGTGTGTGTAGGGAGCGGCGAGCGGCGGCGGCCGCGGGGCGCTGGGGCCGGGGCAGGCGCTGGGCTGCGGCTGCAATCGGTGCGTTGCCCCTTTAATTGTGTCCCCAGCCCTCGGGCGTCTGTGTCCAACGCCCACGTCAGCAAATACCTTTTGTTTCTCTCCCGTTCGGGCTTGCAGGGCTCGGGGCTGCGGGAGCAGCGGCGCGTCGCCTCCAGCCACGGCGAGCCCCGAGGCGGGGCCGGGGACCTCGCAGCCACCGCCCGCTCCTCCCGGCTCGGCGGCAGCCGCCCGCAGCACCCCGCCGGTGAGTGGCGGCTCCGCTCCGCGATGATGCAAAGGACCGGGCGGGCGTCGGGGCTGACGGCGGCTGCGAACGGCGGCGGACAGTGAGGGCGCGGGGCTCCGCAGGGACCGCGGGCACATCTGGCCGCCAGGGCCGCCGGTTGCCGCTCGGTGCGCCGGTTGCCGCGGTGCCGTCACGGTTGTCCGCGTCCCCGGCGGGCGCCATTGCAGGCCCCGGGCGCGGACACAAAGGGGTTGCGCGGGGCGGGCGGCGGAGAGAGGGGGCGGCTGGGAAACGGGAGCGGAGGGGGCGATGCGGTGGAGGGCACCGGCGCCGGGCGGGGACGGAGAGCAGGAGCGGCCGGGGTAACACGGGCGCGGTAGCGGGGGGGGACACGGGGGGCTGTGGCGGAGCGGCAAGCCGCGGCGCCGGTCCGGACCGGGGCGGTCAGTGCGGGCGGCGGCCCCCAGCGCGCAGCCGGCGGGGCGAGCGCGGTCCCCCACGGGAGGGAGCAGGGACCGGGAGGTGTCTCCGCCCGTGGCGGAGAGTGTACCGGTAGCGTCGGGTGACCGGAGCTGCCGGGGAGACGAGCGACCAATCCCCCCCGGCAGGGCGGGGGTGAGTGACGGCGGCAGCGGCCAATGCCGGGGAGGGCCCGGGCCGGGAGGGCGGTGGCGGGTACCGAGCGCGCCCGCCGCAGTCGAGCGACCCCGGGGCGGAGGTACGCCCACCGCGGACCAGCGTCAGCGCGGGATATGCCCACGGCGGGAGGGCCAAGTTCTTTTGCAGGGTCAGGAGAACAATAGTGGCTTTGGTACGCTTAAATTTTGTTCTTTGGGGATATCTGATAATCCCGCTAGACATCTTTTCACCTCTTTGAAGTTGTTAAGTTTCGTATCTCTTGTTACGCAGAGTAGATAGCCGCCAGGGTGATTGAGATTACAATTGGGAATGTGATAGGCGGTTTTAAAACTAGAGTTATCTCTATTAAATTAGGATTCAGCATCATTGATTAGAGTGTCCTGATGATGTTTTTTCCTTTACAGCAAACGTTCCTTTTACTTCCCCGCCTGGAATGGAGATTTCTCCCACCAGTCTCACCCCTGGAGCAGCTGAACGAGCAGCGGAGCAAGGGACGTGTTCTGTGACAGAAATCATGGGGGAGGGCAAAGTTTTCACAAAGCCATCGCAATGTGCTGTTTGCAGCAGCGGCGCTACTTCAAAATGACTCTTTCGCAGAGCCGAAGGAGACGAGTCAGCCACCAATAGCCACGTTCGAGGTTTTATCTCCAGAGACGTTCACAATGGTTATCCGGACTTTGTGTATTCAGGGATATTGTCCCTTGAAGGGTCGAATGTGATCGAAGTCATGATCAGCCGCCAGCTATCTGCAGATGACTGATATCCTCAATGTCGGCAAGAAATCATTAAGTCCTCATGGATATTAATTGAAAAGGAAAAGGATCATTACCTCAGGCCCTCCGGCCAAAAAGCGCCAGCACTCGAACCCCCCTGCCGCCCGGTCTCTTACCGCTCGAGAAGGGAAAGCAAAGAGCAACCCGACTTCCTACTCGACCCGGATGAAAAACCAAGGGAATGAAAACTCCTGGCATCAGTTACAGCAGTACTAGTCCTCACAGGTGATATACGCGGGCAGAGACACCAGCTGTCCAAAAGAGGCAGGAACAGGGTGCCACGAGGGAAGCGCCGCAAACACCTGGGGCTGTCGCAGAGCGGGAGCTGGCAGGCGTGCAAATCGGAGGAACGAAGCGGAGCGAGCAGGAGCCTGGATCCAGCTCACATACTTCCGCCAGGGACGAGGAGGCAGAGTTGATGACGAGAACGACGTGGATCGGGAGATTGAATATCATCCCGGAGCAGAGCGTAGCCCAAGAGTGGCCGGTTACTCAGCTCAGACAAGAACTTTCCAGAACTCCTGAGTTCATGGATGTAAAGGAGAAGAACTGTACACTTCGATGCCCACATGTTAGGGGTAATGAGTAGCTGGAATGAAAGGTAAAAAACAATAGAAAATAGCTTGGAAAAGTTGGTATATTTAGGAGAATTCAGTGATGTTGGAAGAATTGTATGCTGGCATGGACAACCAAAAAAGTGCCTGGAATTATGAGTGATTTTACCTACTAGTGTTAGTGCTAACACGAAAGATTTTGATGCCCGAACAGGCATGGGAATGGAATGGGATTGACCCAGAGCTTCTGTAAATTTTACCCAAAACTATCGCATGATTATTTGGAGCCCAAGTGGAGTTTAATGAAGCTAAGGGCTGTAATAACTTGGGGATCTGAAGGACTGAGATTCTTCAATATCCAGATGGTGTTCAACCCAACCCATCCAAAGTCCTTCCATGAGAGGTCCTGGCATTGCTGGGATGTTGCATTTGGGCGTGCAACAGCCCAAACTTAACATCACCTGCAAGCTGACAGGTTCTATCCCAGGTGTTCATTCTTGGAAATGCAAATACCTGTAGATCAGAACTGCATATCTAAAGACATATTGTATATCACACAGAGATATAATGTCAAAGCTATGAACCGTTAGCTTGTGGAAGGTGAGATCTGATGGCAATATATAAGTAGCTGAATATTTACAATCACCTTTATATCTAAAAAAGAAAAACACTATCAAGTAAGAAAACACTATCAAGTGGTCAATAACAAGTTAAATAAGAATATAAATGCAGACTGGAAGAGGATATACTATCTATATATCATCTATCTTTTTATCTATGTATATATGTAAATATGTATATATTATATACACATATACATACATAGATATAAACTAATAAATCTAAAATCCCTAAATCCGTGTATTATATATCCCATCTATTATAGATTCTATATAATATTTACTTAATAATATATAAGTATAGAAGTATATATTTGTATACGTGTATATATAAGTTATATATAAGCAAAATAGTATATATATTACATTATACTTAAGTATTTATATACTTATACAAGTATAATAAGTAATAGTATATATAATTAGATATACCTTAATATATCCCGTATTATATGCTTAATATAATTATAAATATATATACCTAAAGGTATTATATATAAGTAAAATCTATATATTTATATATTCTTTATAAAATAATATACAGAATATATAATATATAAAGTACATATAATATACTTATATATAAATAAACATCTTATATATGCATCCAAATATTGGGAATTTTCCTATTTAAAGAAAACCGAGCTGATCGTGACATTTTAAGAGTGAAAGTGTGAAAATACAGCAGAAACCTCTGTGTGCCCTGTCCCTGCCTAACAGACCCTTATAAAAGCATCCCAAATATCCCAAATATTGGGACTTTCCCTATTTAGGGAAAAACCGAGCTGTCGATGTATTTTAAGGTGAAAACTGCTGAAAATTACGCAGGAAATCTCTGTGTGCATGTCCATGCCTAATAGTCCTTATAAGCATCCAAACATCCCAAATATTGGGTATTTTTCCTTTAAAGAAAAACCCGAAGCTTGGCATGTATTTTAGGTGAAAGTGCTGAAAATACAGCAGGAAATCTGGGCTGTGGCCTGTCCCTGCCAGGTGAACTGCGCGGATTGCGGGTTCAAGTGCCCGTTCTGCACTCACCAACGTTGATGAAGACGCCGCGCGCAGGGACTGACACGGAACACGCCCAAACTTGCGGTTGTCACACCGGGGAGCGGCCTACCCTGGAGGCCCTGCGGGAAGAGATTCACCGCCTGGAGCACCTGCGAAACACTTCCAAACGGTAGGGAAACACGGGGATGGGAAACGGAAACCCACAAAACAGCAGAGGTTTGTGTCTGGAAAGAAGATGGAATAGTCCTGGGCGTGCTTTATTCGGAATAAAGGGAGAGCCATTGGGGCATTCCCTGGGGGTATCTCTGATTTTGGAGGATTTATGCAGCTCTTTTTGATCCCAAATTTCCCAGCCACATTCCCGCTCTCTTTCCACTGCTGACGGTACTGAGAGTACAGACTTCCAAAACACTGATTACTGCAGATTACCCTCTATGTAAGAACCCCTTTTAATTTTAATCTTATGGAAATTTATGTTTTTGTCCACTTTCCTTCATATTCCAATATCAGTTCCAGTTCGCAGCAAACCTACAGTTTAATTTGTAAGAGAAATACCTTTTTTTCCTATCACCAATCAGTGAAATCATTCCCATTGTTTCTTTATCTCTCAGTGCTAATTTTATCTTCAGGGCCCACAAAACTTGTTTGAACGACAAATCCATCTTCCTATCAACACCGTATTAGGGAGAATTGGTTTGTACAGAGTTCGCTTGTTGTGAAGTTCAGTATCCAAAAATACAGAGAGCTTCAAAATAGTTGGCAGTGGGCCAAAGCTTAAAATGAATCCAGGGTTCAATTGAGACTCAGAAAAAGCTTCCAAATGTAGATACTAGAAGCAAAAATGTCGATTTGTAGTTTAAACAGAAACATGCTAAGCTAGGTAGAAGACGCTTAGCGAAGTCTTAACAAACTGAGCATATAGAAGTTGTTATAAGATACTAAGTCGTAAGCGGGTGTTACAGTTATTGTGTTCATCGAATGATTTGTGAAGGAAGTCCAGATGGGCAAACATTGATATCAAAAACTGATATTAGGTTAAAAAGTAAAATATTCCTGTGAGTGGTATTTATTGGCCGAGTGAGAAATTCTAAAAAGTCGTCGTTAACTAGAGGCCTTGTGACCTTCTGAACCCACGAGAAGAGATGTGAGAAGAACTCATCCTCCCTGTCCAGTTAGAAAAATTAAGAAGAAAATAACTTCACCCATCAAAGCAGTCTAGAAGTCCATCTCCAATTACAAAATTAATCCCAGTATGAAAGTGGAAACCAATTCATGGTGGCAGCTGTGTAGGCCATCTCCAAACCAACAGCAAAGCAGTGCATCAGCTGAATTATCATAATTTAACCAAGTCCAACTGTGGTTTAAAATTTAATAGTTTTTTTTTTAGCGCCGATTCAGCACCGTTTCATGGTATAAAGAAACCAAAAAAAAAAGGCTGAATCCTGGTATTGAAAATCCTTCAGATCCACCAAGCTGGGAAGTGATTGCAGGAATGCCAAAGCGAACGTGACGGAGCTGACGGGTTGCGTGGTGCAGCAAGGGACGCGGCGCTACAGACTGTGGCCACAAGTGCTGGCAAGAGCCATTCGACAGCATCACCGAGGATTCAATGATCTGAAAATCTCTTCTGGCCTCCTCCACGGGAACTAAATAAATGCCCCAAAGGGCTTTGGAGAAGAGCAGAAATCAGACGAAGAGACAGCGGAGGGGAGGAGCTTATATTGGTAGTGCGCACAATAATGATGATATTCAGGAGAGGTAAAGGAAAAGGTGAAGCCGAATCTTCGTAGATCTTGTGTGTTGTTATTGGTGATGAAATTACTCGTGTCCTATACCAACTAAATGCGAGTTTACTCCTTTTAATACAGTGAAAGCCCGTTTGTAAAAGTCTGTTGCGAGAAGCAAAATTTGGAACTAAAACCAAGTTGTTTTGCAGACATGAACAGGCACGTGTTTAAATGTAATCCCGAAAGTACTGAGGATCCTAAATAGCCTGCGTTGGGAAAGGAGCGCAATATGGAACATCCCAAGTCCAGCTGCTCATTATTGATACTGGAAAATAATTTAGGGAGAATTGTTTTATAATTTATCATCAAAGACTTGTCAGAGCTCTGCTCACCGTGAAAGCTGTCGAACCAGTTTACAGTTCTACAAAGGTTCTGTACGTACAGATTTTTGAAAACCAAATATTGCTAACTTTGCTTTGCGAAAAAACTTTACTGAGGTGAGTCAGTGAGAAATGTTTTAAACCCACTTGGTTTTTTTTGCTCGATATTGTAATAATCTGTACATAAACACATCAGCAACTTCCTAAGAAAGGAGCGAAGGAAACGAGCGGAGTTCTTCATGCGAAGGACCTTTTTTACCAGGCTTGTTTTCTCAGTGAACTTCCAGCTTATTGTATGTTGAGAAAAGCATGATTTAGGACTCCCACAGCCAGTGTAGGAGTAGGTGACCAAGAGGTTGTAGTGCACTTGGATAGTATAGAATTACCTTTTGTTTTTTTTAATGTGAATTTTTATATAAAGATACACCAACACGGAGTTCCAAGGAAATAAAAGTTGCAAATCACTGGAAGAACAATGTTCAGGCTGTTCCAATTTCTTTTTTCCCCAGGATGATGCAAGATTGCTTAAACCATCTGTCTGTCTTAATCTAGGAATAAAGAGGCCAGAGCCTTGAGTTTCGTTTGGGTACACTTATGATATAGATTTCATAGGAGCTAATTAGAAAGGCTCTCCGCTCTTCAGTAGGTGTGCTTGACAGCATAAAAACATTTTATAAAGCACAATTTCCCTCAGAGGTTAAGAAACCTTGTAATTCTGGAGTTCTTAAGCTTTTTTTGTATATTGATTTCCTCAGTCATTGGATCAGAGAAACTGCACTTGGTAGAGGATCTAAAAATGTTCAGTATTAAAATGACTTTAAAAAAGCAAGCTCAAGGAGTGGATGGAAGAAACATTCTTCCTGAGAGGCAGAGAATGGATGCCCAGGGGTACTCCTGATAAAGAGCAATGTTTGGTATCCAGTGGCTCATTTGATGCTGGCGTTCTCCTTTCCAATCGGCAGCATCTGTTAGCCTGAGGATACTGCCAAGAAAGCAGAATTCCTCAGGAATAGTGGAGAACAGCAATTGATCCACATCCAGGTTCTGCCTCACAGCTTGCCATTAACTCCAGAAAGATGAGATGGGACAAGCTATCTGTAAAATTCCCCAATGCTCTTCAGAGTCGTCCAAGCCTGAGTCTGATTTGATGCACCCCAGCATTGTCTGCAAAACGTTAAATTATACATCCAAAAACTTGAACAAAGACCATATTCTCTGTTTTAGAGCAGAGGGCTAAAGAAGGCTGCCCTAGCCTGTAACACCTCCACCCCAAATCCCCACAAATTGTTCTGCTCAAAATCCCAGCCTGTCCCTGAGCCCCAGAGCCCACCTCCCCACAGCCCTCCAGACACGATAACCATCTATACAGCACTGTCCCACCCTGTTCTAATCTCCCCACAGCGGCTGTCCCTCACTCAGTGTCCATCTCCCCTCAGCCGCTGACCCTCACTCAGTGTCCATCTCCCCTCAGCCGCTGACCCTCGCTCAGTGTCCATCCCCCCTCAGCCGCTGACCCTCACGCAGTGTCCATCTCCCCTCAGCGGATGACCCTCACACAGTGTCCATCTCCCCTCAGCCGCTGACCCTCACGCAGTGTCCATCTCCCCTCAGCCGCTGACCCTCACGCAGTGTCCATCTCCCCTCAGCGGCTGACCCTCACGCAGTGTCCATCCCCCCTCAGCCGCTGACCCTCACACAGTGTCCATCTCCCCTCGGCCGCTGACCCTCACGCAGTGTCCATCTCCCCTCGGCCGCTGACCCTCACTCAGTGTCCATCTCCCCTCGGCCGCTGACCCTCGCTCAGGGTCCATTTCCCCTCGGCCGCTGACCCTCACACAGTGTCCATCTCCCCTCGGCCGCTGACCCTCACACTGTGTCCATCCCCCCTCAGCCGCTGACCCTCACACAGTGTCCATCCCCCCTCAGCCGCTGACCCTCACACTGTGTCCATCTCCCCTCAGCCGCTGACCCTCCCACAGTGTCCATCTCCCCTCAGCGGCTGACCCTCATGCAGGGTCTATTTCCCCTCACACTGTGAACTAAAGCCGACTCAACTCGACGCCTGATTGGCTGCCCGCAGTCACGTGACACCAGCAGCCAATGATGTTGCAGAGTGGCCTCTGAGGGGCCGCAATGGCGGCCGTGCCCTCAAGGCCTTTGTGGCTCTGCCTGAGGAGAAAGAAACCCCAAGCTGTCAAAATCACACTTATTTTCTACCACTTAACCGGCATGTTGCAATTCTTACAGATAAAAAATAGTCTGCTCACCTCAGTGGGGAGCAGCACAAGCGTAATTCATTCATGTCTCAACAGACTGGTCAAGATCACTCAAAAGTCATTGTTTCAGCCCAAATTTTATTTTGACATTGAGGCTTGCTTAAAAAATAAAAGGGGTTTTAGCCCTCAGTCTTTACAACATAGAAATAAA